>PVHX01006484.1:0-100102 GCA_004024805.1 Geosciurus inauris
TTTTTTTTTTTTTTGGTACCGGGGATTGAACTCAGGGGTACTCGACCACTGAGCCACATCCTCAGCCCTATTTTGTGTTTTATTTAGAGACAGGGTCTCACTGAGTTGCTTAGCACCTTGCTGTTGCTGAGGCTGGCTTTGAACTTGCGGTCCTCCTACCTCAGCCTCCCTAAGTGCTGGGGTTACAGGTGTGTGCCACCACGCTAGGCTTCAGTGGGAGATATTTAAACATGGACTAGGTATTTAGGATTATGGAAGTTCATCTTTTTTGAGCTATTGTGATTATGTAAATGACCTTTTTTTTAATATTTATTTTTTAGTTATAGGTGGACAGAATATCTTTATTTTATTTTTATGTGGTGCTGAGGATCGAACCCAGTGCCTCCCGCATGCTAGGTGAGCACGCTACCACTGCGCCATAACCCCAGCCCTGTAAATGACCTTTTTTAATGAGATGCATTTAGAGACAAAATGTAAGTTATTTCCTAATTGTTTAGTAAAAAACACGGTAAGATGTTAATTTTAAAATCTAGATGGGTAGAGTTCATTTTGTTATTTAAAATTTTTCCTGCATATTTGACAATTTTCCTAATAAGTCACGGAAAATAAGACTATTTGCTAAAACTCTGTTGAATTACTTATAGGTCAGATAATTCTAAAAATGGGAAAAAACACACAAAGATCTAGGATTCTGCACTATTATTCTATTTTATAAGGGCATCAGTTGCCTCTGTGCATCAGTGGAAGACTATAATTGCATTATTTACATAAACCACACAAAGGCAGGAAATACAAAGTAATGCAAAGAAAGGTGCTATGGGTTGTCAATACTCCACACATTCATTCCAATGGAAAGAAGCGTAGTGTAAGGGATGAAGTAACATCAGAAACTATCTTAAATACAACTTATTTTTTCATAACTATGGAATAAGAATAATTTGAGCATTTTGCAACCTGCACTTTGTGAAGGATGATACCATGAAATCAAAGGTAACTATCAGGAAAAAGGAAAGCAACAATTTTTTTTCAAGAAAACATTCAACAACATAGCCTTGAAGATGCTAACACCCCAGCCTCTCCTTCAGCACCTGTTTGCAGGATATATAGCAATGTCTAAGTAAAGCTGTATGGTCAATATGCTTAAATTGATACTTATGATACCAGAATTTGTATCAGTTTCCCCTCATTTAGCTCAGGACAATCTTGTGCAAAGGTGTCCCATGATTTCTGATTTTCCATTTTAAAGCAATCCCTATTACCCAGTAAATAGTATTTGTTAAACATTTGATGCATGCACAAAAAGTTATTTCCAGTTCTACCAATTTAACTGTCAGTTGATTCTACCTTGTTACTCAACTCTAATTTATATACCTTATTCATTAATTCAACCAACTTACATCAATCATGTGCTATATGCAAGGCACTAGAGGAACAAATAGAGCAAGATGAAATCTCAGCCTTATATTCTTAGAGTGGAATGCTATGGATATTAAATACATAGTATTTTTACCTATTTCTGCCAGTTTTCCTTTTGTTAGGAATCATAAACTTAGTTACCATTGTTTAATGATTACTATGTCAGTTTCTGTATCAGTGCTTTTTTCAATGATTTTTTCCCCTGATGTTAAGAATAACCTCTATGTCCATGAATGAAGGGGTATGAGGCTTCCAGTTATTTCTTTAAAATAAGTCATTTTGGGTTTTTATAAATGGGCTGTTTTGCTTTTTTATTTCACCACTCTTATTTCCTTAAATCAAGACCAATTATATTTTCATGTTATTTGATACCTATGTATTCTCTTTCTTGTTTTTACCTTTCCCCTGACTCCTTATAGTGAACTCAGTCTGTTTTCTGTTTATTTTCCTCGCAGTATTTACACAACTTCTTTAATTGCTTCCTTGACTTGGGCTAAGGGGTAGCATTTGGAAACCCATTTTAGCAGATTTCTTGTGCTCATTCCAAGGTAAATTAGTTAAGATTATGTCCTTTCTCATTATTCTAAAAAGCTTTGTTGTTTAAATCAGCTGCGATTTTCAGCACTGTAACAAGCCTTGAAAGGATCCAATCAGGAAGTCTGGGGCTAGGGCACAGCTGGTACTTGAACATGTGTTTCAAAGGAAGAAATGGATTTCTCACAGGGGAAAACTGAATTTAGGAATCAGATGAAAAAAATGGGAACTGTATGTCTACTTTCTTCTTCAGGATAACCTTGATGTTAAAATCTAAGGCTAACATGTTTTAAAGATTAATATAATCTTGAGGGTATTTAATATTTGCCTATTTAAATCTGTACATGTCTAAGGGTTATATACACTAGTTTCTCTGTCCTAACAGATCACCTTTCATTAAGCTTTCCTTCCTTTAATATTTCAGTATTTGAGAACAAGTGCAGTTAAGTGGTGGTTGCACAGAAATCTTTAAGATACTTTCAACTGTCCCCCACCCCCAGCAACTTACTGGAACCACATGGCAGTTATGGCATAACAGAAAAAAGGGAAAGTAACCTTTACTTATTTTAAGGCTTCAAAGCTGGGAAGAAATGAAGACCCCAAAGCATTTTTTCTTTTCTATAATTCCAAGATCACTCTCCAGTGTGAAATCTACTTGATGGATACTTTCCCAAGTAACATTCATAAGGCCTCAAGAAGTCTATGAAATACACTGAGTTGATGAGTTACAAGTTTTTGAATATCCTTTCATATTTTTCTCTGAAATGAATTAAACATCTAATAAAGGCTAAATCAGTGAAGTTTCCTTTTTAAATTTCTTATCAAATTTAAATGAGTCATATCCATATTACTAATACTGATACTTCTGTTGAGTACCTAACATATTGCACTTCTTCAGATTTATTTTTAATAATATTTTAACACACAGAGCATACAAAGTAAAATTTAAATGATCAAGTTGAAAAACCTAAATGAAGTCTCCCATAGCCATTAATTACGATGTTTGACACCCGTATGAACACGTTGATGCTGAATAAGGTTTGTACTCTGGGTGAAGGTTTTACCACATATACGGCATGCATAGGGCTTCTCTCCCGTGTGAATTCTCTGGTGTTGAATAAGGCATGTTCTCTGGCTAAAATCTTTGTCACATTCATTACATTTATAGGGTCTCTCTCCAGTATGAGTTCTCTGGTGTTGATTAAGTGATGAAGAATAAATAAAAGCTTTCCCACATTCATTACATTTATAGGGTTTCTCTCCAGTATGAATTCTTTGATGTTGGGTAAGATTTGCACCCTGTCTATAAGCTTTCCCACATATATTGCATTTAAAGGGTTTTTCTCCATTATGAATCCTTTGATGTTGAGTAAGATGCACACTCTGACTGAATGCTTTCCCACACACACTACATTTATATGGTTTCTCTCCAGTATGTGTTCTATGATGCTGAGTAAGGTTTGCACTCTGGCTGAAGGCTTTCCCACATATATTACATATATAGGATTTTTCTCCAGTGTGAGTAGTTTGATGTTGAATAAGAGTTGAGGAATGAGCAAAGGCCTTTCCACATTCATTACATTTATAACATTTCTCTCCAGAATGAATTCTCTGATGTCGAATAAGGTAAGTGCTCTGACTAAAAACTTTCCAACACTCATTGCATTTATATGGTTTTTTTCCAGTATGTATTTTTTGATGCTGAAGAAGGTGTGTACTCTGACTGAAAGTTTTCCCACATTCATTGCATATGTAAGGTTTTTCTCCAGTATGAACTCTCTGATGATTAATCAGTGATGAACTATGACTGAAGGTTTTACCACATTCCAAGCATTTATATGGTTTCTCTCCAGTATGTGTCCTTTGATGTATAGTGAGGTGTGCGCGCTGGCTGAAGTCTTTTCCACAGTCATCACACTTATAGGGTTTCTCTCCAGTGTGAATTCTCTGATGTATAGTAAGGTGTGCACGCTGGCTGAAGGCTTTACCACACTGGTGGCATTCATATGGTTTTTCTCCAGTATGCATTCTCTGATGTGCAATGAGGGATGAGATATGCCTAAACTCTTTCCCACATTCTTCACATTCATAAGATTTGTCTTTGGCATGGGTACTTTGGTGTTTCAGGAGGGATGGGTATTTCCTAAATTTTTTCCCACATACATTACATTTATAAGGCTTCTCTCCAGGAAGTATTTTCCCATGTACAATACCATATGAGACATTATTGAAGTCTGCCTTGCTTTCATTATAGATAGAAGTTTTATTATCTGATTGTGTATCAAACTGTACAATTAGGTTTGAATGCTTTTCAAAATTATCTCTATATATATCATATTTGCTAAGATATTCTTCTGTAGGATCATCTTCTTGTGAAAGGACTGACTTCAAACTGAAATCACTTTCATTAGTGGGAAATTTCTTGAAGATATTTGTTGCTTCTTTCTCTAAACTGTCATCATAGTCATATGATTCTTCCAATTTGATGGTCTGGGTTCCATCCTGTTTGAGTTTAGGAATATCTTCTACTGGAGTACATGTTTGGGCTTCAGTTTCCCATTCTGAAAATGAAAAAGAATATAAAAAGTCTTCCTCTGTTTGGCAAAAGGAAAACATAACAACATGAAAAAAGTGCCTAACGACTATAGCTCTGACAATCTCATTAACATGATCCTTAAAGTTTAGGAAAGGCGAATAAAAGGGCAGCAAAACAGGAGACTGGATCATTGAAAACAGAGGCTCCTCACTATTCAGCCTGGGTACAGAGTAAATAAAATACATGAAGTCAGGTTACAGTGTTAAGAGAAGTGAAAACAGCAGATAGGGCTATGTGGGATAACTTGTGATAGCTTCATGGAGTAATTTATATGATGTTTTCATAAAGTAAACATGCTGACTCTTATCACGTCCTCTTTCAATCTACTCTGCATAATCCCATATAACATTTCTAAAGCAATCTCATGTAATACTTTCTTTCTTTGTATATGTGTGTGTACACATGCGTGTGTGTGTGTGTGTGTGTGTGTGTGTGTGTTGGTACTGGGGATTGAACCCAGAGGTGTTTTACCACTGAGATACATCTACAGTCTTTATTTTGTTTTTTATTTTGAGACAGGGTCTTGCTAAGTTGCTGAGGGCCTTACTAAGTTGCTGAGGCTGTCTTTGAACTTGTGATCCTCCTCCGTCAGTCTCCTGAGTGACTGTGATTACAGGTGTGTACCACCATGCCTGGCTCATGGAGTACTTTCTATGCTTAAGTATCTCTAGTGTTACCTTCAGTAGCCTGAAGCAATTGTTCTCAAAGTACAATCTCCAGAGCAGCATTATAAGCATCACTGTTCCCTGGAAATGCATTATAATAATTGGGTCCCATCCAGACAAACTTAATTAGAAACTGGGCTGCGCAATTTGTTTTAGCAAGCACCAACAGTAGTTTTGCTGCGTGCAAAGTTTGAGGACCACTGGCTTAAAAGGATAAAAGTTAGAGAAAAAGAGGACTAGGAATGTAGCTCAGTTAGTAGAACACTTGCCTAGCATGTGCAAGGCTCTTGCTTCTATTCTCAGTACCAGGAAACAAAATAAAACATAACAGAGAAAGAAAAAGTTCAAAATACCTCCACTTGGCATTCAGTCCCAAAGAATCTAGCCTCTTCTATTCTACTATATCCTCTACACTTCATCTTCTGCTTAACTTAGTTTAAAGACCCCACAGGGTCTATAGGTTCTGTGCTAATCCCAAATTCTAGGCCTCCTTTTATGATACCTTCTCTACCTATTATAAAACATGCTTATTGTCCAGTTCCTTCTTAGAACCTAAAGTATAGATAGGTTGATTCATATATGAAATTATCTTTTTTCATAGGTCAAAATGTTTGACTATCAACAATCTTGGCATGGTTCAACTTAATATCATGTTGGGCTTATGATAGAATTTGGCCTTATATGATTATTTCACAATTTTATATGTTTCTTATATTTTCAACTTATACATAAACTCTGGGAATAGCTTATGTTTCTTTTACATTTCCTTCAGAAAATTGGATCAAGACATTGGATATGGTAGCCACTCAATTTAACTGATAAAATAAAAAACAATTTGTAAAAAGGTGAACTCAAACAAAGTGTGCACACATACATAAAACTAAACACACAAAAAACCGGCTATAAGGCAGTCAAGTATGTATTTGTTGATGCCTATTATGTTTCCAGTATGATAATTTGAAACAAATTTCATGTTACAACCCTTTGAAAGGGTGGGAAGCATATAACTTGTAAGTATTAAGAATTATATACTGTAATATCAAATGTAGAATTTAAAATATAGGAAAAATGGTACTAGATAGTTTAGAAACTTTTAAAGATACAGCTTAAAGTACAATAACTTAAAGCACATTCATTTAGTAGGAGAGTATGTAGATATTGAAGGTAATAGCTACATAAATCAGTAAGGGACTGGTTAGAGTAGTGTGTAATGGAATGCTAATAACAGATAAAAATAGGTCTAGGTACATTTATTTGAAAAGGTGTGCAGGACACATGGTTAAGTGAAGAAAAGCAGGTATGTAGCAGCAGGTAGAGCAAGATCCCACCTATATCAAGATATGCTCTACATATTATAGACAGGCACAGACAGACACTGATAATCTAAGGAGAGAAGGTATTGGTAATGACTGAGGGGAGGGAGACACAGATGTAATTTGCTTCCTTGTAGTGCTTGAATTTATAAACTACTTTTATTCAAATACAAAAATCATAATTGACACTAGAAAATGTTTAGGAGTAAAGTTAAATGAAAAAGCAGTATCACAACTAGTAAAGACAGATGAAGTGGAAAAAATAGTAAGATTAAAGGTTTTATTTTCTAATTTTCAATCAATTTGCTCTATTACTTTTTCTGCTATTTAGTATAAGAAATGTTATACTGTTATTATAGAAGGAAAAAAAATGAAAACCAACTTTCTCAATCCAGGATTTGCTACCCAAATTTGCTACTTTGCTATCTAAAGTAACAAAATGAGAACAAAAGTGGACTGAACAGGTAGGTGTACGTATACACAGAAAAAGGTTGAGCTGCTACCATAAGCTCAGTTTAAGTTCTATGTAATCAGAATCAGTGCATGGCAGTCTGCATATACCTTAAAAGGAAGTATTACAGTTATGTTTTTATTTTTGTAGTGCTGGGAATCAAACCCAGTGCCTTACACATGCAAGGCAAGTACTCTACCACTGAGTCGCATCTCCAGCCCTACAGTTGTAAATAACAAGCTTAAGCAATACGTTTGAATGATGACCATGAATACAATGCAACTATAATACATACATTTTAAAAAATGAGGTTATTAGAAATTAAAAAACTGAGATTGGTAAGCAGGGCTTAAAAATGTGTATATATCTAACCAAAATGGTTAGTAAGCAGTGGTATCTGGGGCTGGGATTGTGGCTCTGGTGGATTGCTTGCCTGGCATGTGTGAGGCACTGGGTTCGAGTCTCAGCACCACATAAAAATAAATAAATAAAATAAAGGTATTATGTCCATCTACAACTAAAATTATTTTAAAAAAAGTGGTATCTGTTGGCTAATATTAGACCAAAGAGTGGTCTAATATTTGTAATACAGAAGATCAGTGTTGACTTAGGTAATCAAGGAAAGCCTCAGTGGAATGGTATGATTTGAGCTCAACCTGAAAGAATGGCTAGGTCCTGTATAAACATAAAGAACCATGAAACTTCTAAGACTGTAATGGCTACTGAAGACCAAAAGTACTATTTATGAATTACCAAAGTTTCCATTTCCTAAAGTAAAACCTGATTAGGTATTCTAACTAAATGCTCTATTTATTATATATCTCTTATTGCGCAAGATAGTAAAATCCTAAGAGGCCAAAAATCAAGTAAAAGCAGGAAGGCAACCAGGTGTAGTGGCTCCTGCCTGTAAACCCAGCAGCTTGGGAAGTTGAGGCAGGAGGACTGCAAGTTCAAAGACAGCCTCAACAACTTAGTGAGACCCTATCTCAAAATAAAAAGAGGCTAAAGATGTGGCTCAGTGATTAAGGGCCCTTGGGTTCAATCACCTATAAAACAAAACAAAACAAAACAAAAACAAAAACAAAAAGCAGGAAGGAAGGCAGTTACAGTTGAAGTTGGCTGCTTGAGATGGCTCCTTAATCCCATTGATAACCTTGAACTTCCACTTTGAGGGTGCAAGGGCCCGTGGGTCAGAAGCCAAAGCTTGAGGCCCAACCAGAGGTGAAGTTTGGAGAAGTCCCTTGCAAAGAGGATTAAATATGATGCAAGAATAACAAAACCCCAAAAAACTAACCTCCATAGGGAGAAAGAAATAACTTGCTTTTCTCAGTGTTGGTGTTTGTTCTCTTGGAACATAACCACAAACTCCCCCTTCTTAGGCATTTATAGCCTTAACTTGTGCTCTCTGAATGGTCTAAAAAACTCCTCATGTTGTGAAGTTAGGTTTAAGTACTCCCAGATTGGCAGCATCTCCCAAAACACTATACTGACTCTAGTCCTGGCTCATTTCCATTATAGTTTATATGTTTTCTCACTGTTTACAGTGTGCTGAATTGATTCACCAATGAATTTAGTCTGCTATAGGTGTATTTTGTACTATTCTGCCAACTAAAGGCCATAAATTATGCAAAAGAATTACTTTTTCAAATAGTATTAACTTTGAAATACCTAATGACCAAAGTTAATTTTTTTAAAACAGTGGAGCAATTCACTCTAAGGTAGTAGAGAATATTCTGTTATTATTGTTTAAATATTACTATTAATGTTATATTCTAGCATCAATATTGGTAGACATGTAAGTCTGAATAAGAAAAAAAAGGAATAGGAAAGCAAGATGCAAGAGTGTACACAGTGTTCTTTTGTATACAAAGGGAGATAATAAGAATATACCAGGGGCTGGAGTTGTGGCTCAGTGGTAGAGTGCTCGCCTTGCATGTGTGAAGCACTGGGTTTGATCCTCAGCACCACATAAAAATAAATAAAGATATTGTGTCCATTTACAACTAAAAAAATATAAAAAAAGAATATATCAATGATTTGTTTTTGCAAAGAGAAAATAGGACAGAAGCAAATGAATATGGTTAACTATAGGCAGTGGATGGGAAAAGCATATAAGGTATGGGAGTGCATGTCTTTTTATATAGTTTTGACTTCTGAACAATGTTAATGTTTTTACATACTCAAAAATGTAAAATAAAAATTAATTTAAAAAGAAGAAAATACTCCCCTTCTGGGATATATTCCAAGGACTAAAAGGACTGCAAAGAAATCTTGAATATTCTAGACAGTTTGGTAGTGACCTTGGTATAAACTCTGAAACTATTTTTGTGTGTAACATATGATAGAACAAATGAGTAAATATACTGATTATGGTAAAAAACAGCTTATTCAGTGTATGGGAAAGAAGGCACAAAATGCAATATGGGAATACACAAAATGAACAAGTCTTGTGGTATTGGGTTTGAATTAAGAGTTACGAGTAAGAACTCATGACTTGAAAAAAACTCCTGGGTACAATGGTGCATGCCTATAATCCCAACAGCTTGGGAGGCTGAGGCAGATGGATTGCGAGTTCAAAGGTAGCCTCAGAAACTTAGTGAGGCCCTAAGCAACTGAGCGAGACTCTGTCTCTAAATAAAATATAAGAAAAGGGATGGGGATATGGCTCAGTGGTTAAGCACCCCTGGGTTCAATTCCTGGTAACAAAAACAAAGAAACAAACAAAAACTATATATAGTGTGCATGTAGGCATATGTAACAACAAATCCCATTATTATGTATAATTGTAATGTACCAATAAAAAATATAGAAAAAAAAGAGTTGAAAAAAATGTGAAAAAACTCCCAAAACTTCTGACACAACATGGATGACCCTTGAAGACATTATGCTAAGTGAAACAAGCCAGTAAAAAAATTAAATATTGTATGATTTTACTTCTATGCTATATCTAGAATTGTCAAATTCATAGAAACAAAGTAGAATGGTGGTTACCAGAAAGCGAGGGAGGGAGAAATGAAGAGTTGTTATTTAATGAGTACAGACTTTCAGTTTTATAAGATGAAAAAGTTCTGGAGATTGGTTGTATAACAATGTGAATATATTTAACACTACTGAATTTAAGAATGGTTTTAAAATAGTATATTTTATGTTACATATATTTTGTCACTATTAAAAATATACTAATAAAAAAACTACATACATACATATTTCCTAGCTCCGTCCACTGAACCAAGTTTCCTTGGAGAAATTCCAGGTCTAAGGCAAGTAAAAGGGGAGTCTAAAGAATATTTTTTTATACCAGAAAGCAAGGAAATGCTCAAAGACTAATAACTTGTGTCAAAAAGATGGTGGACCTACTCTTTACAGAAGAATGCTATTAATCATGTAGAAGAGATGACTGAATGAAAAAAATCACCATTTTGCAACCAGCAATAAATATAACAAGGTAAGGATCATCAATGGACATTAAAAACCTTAAGAAAAAGGTTGTCAAGGAATAGAACAGTTATGTGTCCTCAAAGTATCACTCCATTGATTACTTATTAATTACAGAGGAAACAAAATGCACCTTTAAAATGAAGAGATCTTGTAGATACTACCTTAAACAAACTGAGCATCATCAATGATGAGACAAACTGACATGAGCCTCTTGAGGAAAGCATGGGAAGCAATATCACCTTTGAAATATTTTTGACAAAATGTTTAATCTGAATCTAATTAAGAGGAAACAATCAGGCAAATCTAGATTATGGATCATTCTACAAAAAACTGGGTTGGATCCTTTAAAACATGTCAATAATCATGAAAGATTAAGTGGCACATGCCTGTAATCCCAGTGGCTTGGGAGGCTGAGGCAGGAAGATAACAAATTCAAAGGCAATCTCAACAACTGAGGGAGGTCCTAAGCAACTTAGCAAGACCCTGTCTCAAAATAAAATATAAAAAAAGGTCTGGGGGGCTGGGGTTGTGGCTTAGTGGTAGAACGCTTGCCTAGCATGTGTGAGGCACTGGGTTTGATTCTCAGCACCACATACAAATAAATAAAATAAAAGTCCATCAACAACTAAAAAAATATTAAAAAAAAAAAAAGCCTGGGGGTGTGGCTCAGTGGTTAAGCAACCCTAGGTTCAATCCCTAGTATCAAAAAAAATTTTTTAAATTAAAAAAAGTAGAAAAAAATTTGGAGAACTTGTCTATATTAAAACAGGCCAATAATGTGAGATAAATAAATGGAACATGAGATTTTTGTTTAGATCTAAGACTGGGGAGAAAAATATCTATACAGGATATTTGAGGAAATCTGAATATTTGACCATGTATATCAATAACATTATTGTACAAATGTTAAATATCTGGAGTAAGAGAATGGTGGTGTGCTTATGTAGAAGGATGTTCATGCTTTTAGGAGATATTCAGGGGTAAGATGTTATGACTAACTTTCAAATGATTCAGTGCAAAAACAGGTGTGTGTAAAATGTGTAAATGATGATAAGTAGTGATTTCAGGTGAAAATTATATAGTTGTTTAAAATATTGTGTTTGTGACTTTTCTTTAGGTTTGAAATCTTAAAATTGTGAAGAGAAGAAATGTTGAATCTTGTGAATATATAACTTTTAAAATAATTAGAAAAAAAAAGGAAGGGAATTAAGAAAGTGGAGACAGAGAGATATAGGGGTTTGTTAATAAACAGAAAAAAAGAAACTCAAATATAAGTTTTGAAAATGGAGCAGTGAAAGTCCCAGAGAAGCTCTAAGAGATGGTACCTAGGGGTCACATAAAGATAAAATGAGAAGAGACACAGGGGAAAGGTACCAAAATGATGTTTGGAAACCCTCTTCCTAAAGATGGCCTCTGTGAGAAAGCAATACCAAACAGCTCAGAATTCTTTACCAGCTACTATGACTTTGCAGAGAATAACCTGGCCATATTTGAAAAATAATCTCAACACACTTTGGACATAGACTATTAAGTGCAAAGAAGCTCATGTTCTGTTTTTTCTCTTACCTGGACTAGGGCCTTCTAAAATTTCTTTTATCACCATCCATGGTTCTTCCAATATAGGAATCACAGTTGGTCTGTACACAGTCAGTCCTGTTCAGAAGGAACATAACGAAATTTATCCTGGACAATAAATAGCTGTAAAAAAATTATTACCTAGGGCTGGGATTGTAGCTCAGTGGTAGAGCGCTTGCCTTGCATGGGTGAGGCCCTGGGTTCGATCCTCAGCACCACATACAAAGCAATAAAATAAAGACATTGTGTCCATCTACAACTAAAAAAATATTAAAAAGAAGTATTACCTGACTTCTACTTAGATTTCTATAGGAAAATAATAGTTCAGGGACATGATTTAGTAAGATAATTAGGTCTCATCCTTTTCAGAGTAAGAATTAAAAATTTCCTGCTACCCCAGAAGATATGTGTCTTTTATTCTTAGGGGAAGAATTCTTCCCTTTGAACAGGAGAGAATAGGCAAGATAGTGTTGAGTAGCCATCAAGTGGCAGCACTGTGAAACTGTGCATTAAGACTTTCATTAGTAATATTTTATTTGGAAAAAAGGAAACACAATCATTTTTATGCCTGAATAAGATGAAACACTCATCTCTAGACCTTATTTTTAGCCAAGTATTTCAGAGCCTTCTTAACAACTAAGGGCAGAAAGATACCCTGGCAGGCACACTGGGAGGAGAGCTGTGAACAATCCTTACCTAGAGAAACCATGTTCCAATAGTTTTGTAATGTCACTGTCTTGTACAATTCCTTCTGTACAGGACGCATTAGCTCCCAGTCCTCTTGGGTGATGTCTACAGCCACATCTTTGAATGTCATTGATTCCTAAAATATCAAATACAACTTAACTTGGCTCAAGAACTAGTGGAAAGGGGACAGTAAGACTGGGTATGCATGTGATGGTAGTGGGGGTAGGGGGGGTCACAGAATCTTAAGTGTTAGGACCCTGAAAGTTATCTAGTCAAAACCTTCATCTAATGGATAGACCACAGAACCCTTCTATGACCCTAAAGGGAGGTTTGAAAATAAAGTAGAATTTATTGTTTTCAATTAGTACTAGAGCACACATTGATGATTCTGTTTTAAAGAAGAAAGGGTGATCCAAGAGATATAGTCAGTGGTGCAAACACTACTTGCTTAGCATGCTCAAGTCCCTGGGGTTTGATCCCCAGCACCACTCACACTCACCACCACCCTCCCAAAAAAAAGAGTAAGAAAAAGGAGAGGAAAGCGGTTTTGAACTTTAAATATACACGACACAGAGTTAAATGATTTTCAAGTTTTGTCTTAAGCATAAATTCAACATGTTATAATAAAAATGTTTTATATGCTCTATAATATAAATGTAATGTTCTTTTATTCTTTTAAAAAATAAAACTGAAACCAACCACCACACTGTTGAATCACTGCACTTTTAGATGCATTTCACAGTTTGGGAAGGTTTGTATCCCTTTTTGTTCCTTTCTGTTTGTTAAAAGTATTTCTTGATTACTCTTACCTTTTAATTTTTTTCATATAATTATCAAGATTTAAAAAATCATTTTGGGATATTGAAATCACATTAAATTTATAATTGAGAAAGCAGTGACCACAGTTTATGTCCTATAAGATGATATACAACATGAAAGATGCAAATGTATATTATGCTTAGTTTTAGATAGTTTAAAAATTTTATCATCTGATTTTTATGTATATGTAAAATAGGGTAAATTTTTGCATATTACTTTCTGTAGCACTCATTTTACTCAAATTTTTGATTACTGTTTCTAACAGTGTTTCCCTTGATTTTCTTAGTTCTTCAGGTAAATGTTCACATCTTCTATAAATACTCATTTTAATTTGGTTGTCCAAGGTTTTTTAATTTTAGGCCATATATATTTTTCTAGTAAATCTTTCTCTTAAGGTGGCTTGAATTGCTATTCCTTAATATAACACCTCTCAGCCGGGCACGGTGGCACAAGCCTATAATCCCAACACTTCGGGAGGCTGAGACAGGAGACTCGCGAGTTCAAAGCTAGCCTCAGCAATGGCAAGGTGCTGAGCAACTCAGTGAGACCCTGTCTCTACATAAAACACAAAATAAGGCTGGGGATGTGGCTCAGTGGTCGAGTGCCCCTGAGTTCAATCTCCAGTACCAAAAAAAAAAAAAACAAAACAAAATAAAAACACCTCTCATAATCAAACAGTAATACCACAGAATGCACACAGCCTTTAATTGTTAATGAGGAAAAATTATATTAGCAAATATTATTTATTAATCACTTATAGTAGTACAGGGTGACCAAAAGTCTCATAATATTTTATTCTTTCAATCTAAGAGGTAAATTCTACATATTGAAAATGAGGTCGGGCACGGTGGCGCACACCTGTAATCCCAGCACTTTGGGAGGCTGAGACAGGAGTTCAAAGTCAGCCTCAGCAATGGTGAGGCACTAAGCAACTCAGTGAGACCCTGTCTCTAAATAAAACACAAAATAGGGCTGGGGATGTAGCTCAGTGGTCGAGTACCCCTGAGTTCAATCCCTGGTACCAAAAAAGAAAAAAAGAAAATGAGTAACTCAGGCTGAGTGGTTAAATATCTTGTTCCAAATCATAAATTCAATGACAGAGCCAAGAACCAAAACCTGGATCCCATCTGTCTGTGTAGGTTAATCTCTTAACCTCAATATAGTATTGCTAACTTAAAAGTCAAGGAGTGAGTAAAGGCATATAAAGGGAAGGCAAGCACATTTACTGAACAGTTCAAGGTAATGAAGGAGAGAAACTGAGGCTTAGGTCCTAGTTAGGGCTTTTGAGGGGTCAGCAGCTATTGAGTAGGGTTCACAACAGAAAATGTTCTCTCATACTAAGAAGGCACTTTAAAATCACAAAAGAAACTCACTTTGGTCACCAAGTCATTGAGCCACCCTGCCTGGAAAGTATGCCTTCCTCTGGGATCTTCCTCTTGAATCACCTGGGAAAGGGCAGAGTTCTGAGGAACTATGGAAGAGAAAGAAACCATCATGGAGATTAGTCCTGTTCACATAGCCTAGGAAATCCTTCACCAAATACATGCCTACACTTCTCTCTCTTTTAACAGGATAGAACCCAGGGACTCACACATGCTTGGCAAGTACTCTGCCACTGAGCTCCATGCCAGCCATTTTAAAGTTTTATTTTGAGACAGAGTCTTGCTAAATTGCAGAGGCTGGCCTTGAACTTTGTGATCCTCTTGCTTCAAACTCTGGAGTAGCTAGGATTATAGGTATGGGTCAGTGTGCCTGACTACATGCTTAGACTTTTCTTTTTTAAAAATTTTATTTATTTTTATGTGGTGCTGAGGATTGAACTCAGTGCCTCAAACATGCAAGGCAAGTGCTCCACCACTGAGCTACAACCCCAGCCCTAGACTTTTCTTAAAATTAGAAGTGAAAAGAAAGCTGAAAATAGCACTCATACTTCAAAGTCAGAGGGAAGGGCCAATCATTTGTCCTAAGACATCAATGCAGAATTAAAAAACAAGTCTGCTCTGGGACTGTATATGTAGAAAATTCAGAATTTTCTACTAAATCCCTATTTGATATAAAATTTGTGAGTTGTCTCTTTCTTAAGATGGGAATATTCTTTGGAGTTTCTACCTTTCTGGAAATTACAAAGCAAGTAATTTATTAATAGAGTTGTGTAAACCTCTGTAAGTTACCTTTGTGAGGGTTCGCGCAGAGGTTAATTTGGTTGTTTCTAGTGAATCTCTCATGAAATTTCTCCTCTATGTTTAGATAATGTATGTTTGGTCCAAAGCAATCTTGAAGGGGAACACTATGCAGGATGGAGCTCATGTTAAAGCCCTGCTCTCATTCATTCACTCACTTATCTTTGTTCTCCCCAATTTCTTTAAAAGATCTGTTCTCATATGTACTGTTTTCTCTAACCACCCAGGGATTCTTCCCCTCTCTGCTCTACAATTCTCACCTTCCTCTTCTAGAATCTGAGTCAAATCCTCTACCAGAGTCACCACTTCCTCGCTGCTCTCTGGATACTGGGATTTTACCCAAGTCCTAACCTCCCCCGGCAGGATGGTCAGGAACTGCTCCAGCACCAGTAGCTCCAAGATTTGTTCCTTTGAGTGAATCTCAGGTCTCAGCCACTTAAGGCAGAGCTCTCGGAGTTGACTCAATGCCTTTCGAGGACCAGCCAGATCTGGGTACAGAAAATTCCTAAAATTCTGCCGGCAGGTCTCAGTGTCACGCAAGAGTCTTGAAGTAAGGGTTTGCTTCTCAACATTGTGGGTTCCACTTTGAACTTTGTCTGGCTTCCACATTAGAAGGATTTGGGAACGTGAAGAACTGGTCGTCCTCTTTCTTGAGGCTAACATTTCTATAGACAGGATAGTTAATCTGGCAATATCCTTTATTTCTCCAGTAATAAGCCAACTGCTTGAAGTCTTATGCTATAGCCATAAAACCATTTTATCAAGGGCTACTGCAGCCAGGGGCAGAACAGAATATAGGTAGAGTTAGTGGCCTTAGTTTCAAATTCTGAGCCCAGAACTTGCAGGGATGAATGAGACCCTGAAACACAAGAATGGACCACAAGGTCAAGAATTTCTAGTATACTCTGCTACACGCACACACACACCTACACACACAGACTCCTCCGTATGCACAAAAAATCAGAGTTTACCTCCGTCTTCCTCCCTTTTATCCTTGGACTTGTAAGAGAACTTCAATGTGTTGGGGGTAGTAGGAAGGATGGAGCTACCATAAAAAAGGTGTTAGAAGCAATAATTTAAAAGAATCTTGAGCAAAACGATTAACTTCTAATTTGTTGAAATAAAAATTAAACTTTTTTTTTTTTTAAACAGAAAAAGCTGTTTGAGATTTTAGTCACTAGTGTAACAGAAGCTGTAATGACTTAACTGGTCCTCAGGAATACAGCAAACCTACCGTTACTGGGAATAAACTGGGAAGAAAATTTCTTCTTAATAAAGTGCTCAGGATTCCCAAGGGAACTGTCAGGGAAAAAGGGCAAGCCATTTATCTGATCTGCATGTTAATGCCGGCCTATTCTAGTTTTTCACTTTCTGAGGCCTGAAAAGACAAGCCAGTTGGACTGCGAAGCAGTGGAAAAGATTGTTGTGATTGGAAACCGTTTTATTGCTTCTGTAGGAAATAGTTCCTTAAGGATACATCCGAAAACAGGATTCCAGAAGAGAACCTTGGAAGTGGCCTGATCAGCAGGAGAACCCACACCCACCTGTCCCCATGGTCCAGCTCTGAGACCTACTCAACCACAGTCGTGACACCAAAGATAACTGTTTACAAGGCTCTGCGAAAATGCAATGGCTTTGCCTCGCCTTCCTCCCCTTCCCAGCCGGTCCCTTTTACTCCTTTTCAGATGGAGGTCGAGGGCAGCGGGGGCAGCCGGGTACCCAGCGACTTGCAATGATGGGTATGTATGCACGTCCCCTTACGCTCCCCCCACCCCCAGCTTCTCCTCTGCCTTCCCTGCAGGCCGCGAGCACGGGGCCCCGAGCGTCGACGGGCTCGGGATCTGGGCTTGATTGCATGGACACTCGCGCCCGGGACATCATTACCTGTCGCTGGGACTCCGTTACTCCGCACCCAAAGCGGCCCGAGAGGCCACAGGCAACAATGGCGGCGGCGTCACGGGCGCCTGCGTGGCGGGCTCTGTTCCGCGCTGCAGAGGGACCTCTGGCTCCGTCACTTCTTTTCTCGGGAAGGATTATGCGACTCCAGAAGAAGGCGCACGTTCCAACCCGATGCTGGAAACCCGGCCTGAAACCCCCTCACTTCGGCTTCACCGCGACCTCGCCTCTGCGCCACTGCGCATGTGTGCCAGGAGAACGCTGCGCGCTCTCAGAGCCAATTGGAACCAGAGTTCTGGCCCCCACTTCCTCAGGCCCTGGACCTGTCTCCATGGCAACCTCTTCCACCCATCATTATGACTTGCTTGTTAGCCTGCAAGATTTTGAAGGAAACTCTGAAGTTTGTCTGGGTAGAGGCAGGTCTGGTAGAGAACTTAGAGGTCGGAGAGTTACCAGTGGCTGGCGGAGTGCTTGGAGGTGGATGCCCCGCACGAACTACCCAGAGAAAATGGCATGCTAGAGTTCCTAGAGAAAGAAGGCTGATAGTTTGCAGCTAAATAAATCCTTGGAAGTTATACTGGCTGATTGGAGCTGCCTCTTACAAGGGCAGTCCTCCTCCCCAAGGGCAGTCAGCATCCAAAGACTGCTCAATACAAGGGTTCAAAGATCTGGCCCCCTTGCCTCAATTTTCAACCTCTCTAAAAGTCTATCCTGGCTTAAGAGTTCTTTTAGGGACCCAAGGAATCCTCGGTTGGAATCACAGCATTTCATCTAATTCCCATGCCCAGTCCTTTTTACATTTTTCTAGAGAACATCAAACAATAATGTCCCTGAATGCAATTTTCCATTTCAGAACTCAGTTCTTGGGGAACTGCCTATGACAGCTGGTATTAGCAGTGATTCTAGGAAAGAAAACTCTTAAAATGGAATTTTGAACTGGATTACCTGCCAGTATGCTGACAGTGAGGACCCTATCACTTGTGATTGATGGAATACTGATAGTACATGTCAGGTTGCAACAATGTAATTGTTAACTGGGTGGGGTATTGATGAAAGGGAATGCGCTAATGGATGTTATATCTCAGGCCTTTGAGGTAGAGGGAAGTAGTAATTCTAAGGATTATGGAATTGAGGGGTGTATTAGTCCTTTTTGTTACTATAATGAAATACCCTAGGCAGGATACTTTATAAAGAAAATGGGTTTATTTAGTTCTCAGTTTTGGAGGTCCAAATAGTATGATACAGGTTCTAGCTAGAGTCTTTTTTAGCTACATAACATAATGGCAGTAATGCATGTATGTATCTACGTCTATGTGGTCTCTTTCGCTCTCCTTATAAAACCACCAGAATTTAATCATGCCCACCCCCATGACCTAGACTAATCTAATCAATTACCAAAGGCTCTGCCTCTAAACACCATAATCCTACTACTAAGTTTCTACCCTCAATACCATTAACACAGACTTTGGGGACTAAATTCCTATGTAAGTATAGGGGGACAAATCATACCCAGGCCATAGCAAATGGCTATTACTAGGAGTTATTGACAAGGAAAGGCTGATGGTGATTAATGGTCAATTTAGGGAAAGTGTCAGAATTAGAGAGTTTCTTGAAGCTTGATGGCAAAAATGCTGAGAATCAGGTACTAGGACTACCTTCAGATTGCATCAACTTCAGCCAAGTTTGAATTCTCAACTGCAGCAAGTTTGATTTGTCAAAGTCAGGATCCTGCTTGCAAAGGAGTAGAACTTTGAGATTTGGAATGAGGACATTTTGATGTATGCATGTAAATACCTTTATTTATTTAGCAGTACTGGTAATTGAACCCAGGGATTCTCTACCACTGAGATATGTTGCAGCACTTTTTATTTTTATTTTTGTTTTAAATTTTGAGACAGGATTTGCTAACTTGCCAAGGCTGCCCTTGGACTTGTGATCCTCCTGCTTCAGCCTCCCAAGTAGTTGAGATTATAAACACATAGCAACATGCCTGAGTAAAAATGCCTTTAAACACCAATCCTTCCAAATTCTCTGGCCTGAACAAATGGTCCACTCTTCCAGGTCCAAAGTTACTACTCTGCCTTGATTGAAAATGATACACACAGAGATCTCTATGTTGCAATAAAACTTGTGCTTCTATGAGGATCTCCTTTTCCTCTCTATCTAACCACTATATCAATAAATAGGGTCAAGTAACCATAAAATGAACAAATGAGATTCTAGGCCTGATCAGAGAGGAAAATAACCTATTCCCTGATGTTGCTTCAGACCTGAGCCTATATGTATCCGTAGAAGCCAGGACAGTGGGTATGAAAATGGAACCTGAGGATGCTGGATCAAGGAGGGCAGAACCTGTATTACTGGAGAATTTATTGAAAATACTGGTGAATTGTTTGAAAAGGAACATACCCCCATATTATGGAATTTAAACACTCTAACAAGGATGTCAGGGGATGAAACTTTTGAGGATTAGAGAAATAGATGGCTCACACTAAGCAGAAATAACCAGTATTGCCTTACAAAAGGTAAAAGAAGAGATAAAAGACTCAGCAGACTGGGCATACTAGAGTAGGCAGAATATGCAGTTTCGGAAAACTTATCAGTTGACTGTGTTTCATTAGAATGTCTGGAAGATAATTCACTGAGATAAAGAATGTGCTTTCAAGAGGGGCGCCAGTCTCACTGAGAAATTCAATGGTGACTATCCTCTGTAGGCTGAGACTGATGGTAGGAGATTTGTTACAGAGCTGGGCTCCTTCTCCTTCTCCTTCTCCTTCTCCTTCTCCTTCTCCTTCTCCTCCTCCTCCTCCTCCTCCTCCTCTTTCTCCTTCTCCTTCTCCTTCTCCTTCTTTTCAGAAAATAGTGAACTTACTGTGCCAAGTATATTTAGAAATAAGATTGAAATGGAAGGCAGGGAGAGAGAGTGTGAAGGGGTGCTTTATATTCAGTGAGCTATGAAGATTAATAGAATGTGGTGTCTCTATGGGCAATACATTTGGGCAACAACATGGTTAATGAATAATTCATACAGTCAAATAAAATAAAAGATATATGATCAAGAGGCTGAGGCTAATAAAGTGTAACAATCTCTAACCCAATTTCCAGATCCTACTTGGTTTTCAGCCTCAAATCCTATTGACTGAAAAGCCACATCACCAGAAGGCCTCACCACATCAAGTACGTGTAGTAATGAGGTTCCCAGCCCTCTCATTCCTCAAAAGGCTTATGCCCACTTACTCATGTGCTCTTAGAAAAGGTACCCAGAAGTTTCAAGGCTTTTGGGTACAGGGTCTGATTTGACACTGATAATTAGAGACCTGAAGCAACATGGAGATCTGTATGTTAGAATGGAGGAATATGGATCCAGGTGATGAATGGAAGTCAGTTTCTTGAAAGATCCACAGAATTAACTGTCCCATTCATTAGTAATTTCCCAAGACCTTGAATGTATAATCAGAACATGTGTATTTTAATTGGCAAGTGAAACTGGTTCCTTGGCCTTCTAACAATGAGGGAGGCCAAATGGAATACTCTAAAACTGCTTTCCTACCCTATCCCTGGTTAAGACATAACTAAAAAAAAGCATCAAATCCCAGAGGGAATGGCAAAGATTCATGCCTCTCTTAATGACCTAAACAGGTGCAGGGTGGTGTTCCTTATTGTATCCCTATTGGATTCTACAGGCAGGCCCTTTCAAAATCCAGATGGGTTCTGTAGGATGACTGTGGATTACTATAAAAATCAAATAGGTTGCTCTAGAACCCATTAAATACCCTGGAGTACATGATATTCAGTCATTGATCTGGCAAATGTATTCATTTGTCAGATGAATAAGAAATGGCAGGAATGTTGGAGGCCTTGGTAAAATACAAGTCCTATAAGTGTGGAAATAAATCCTACAGTTTCAGGGGTCTATCACAAGAAGTAAAATTTAGGAACCTGATGGTAAAGGGCATGTCAGGAATTTACTACCATGTAAAGGATGGATTATTGTATCTCATACACTTCTAACTCTTAACAAGGAGGCACAATTCCTGATAGGAATCTTTGGGTTCCAGAGGTAGAATATTTCAACTGGGGCAAAATGTTCTAACTCATTTACTATATGACAAGGGAGATATGGGAACTTGTCAGCTCTGAATGGTGCACAGAGCAAGAAAAGGCTAGGCAGTAGTTCCAGGCTGTAGCTGAAGCAGCATTTCTTCTTGGGTCATATGACCCAATAGCTCATATAGTATTCATGGTAGATGAGCTGGAAAAGACACCATGTGGAGTTCATGGTAAGCCTCCATGAGAACCACAATGGAGACCATTAGGATTGTAGGTCAGGTTTTATCATATTTTGCTGAGAATGATAAACTATTAAAAAATCAGCTGCTAGCATGACACTGGGTAAGTTCTAAACACATGACCATGGGACATCATATGACCTTGACTAAATCTGTTAATCATGAGCTGGGTTCTTTCAGACTTCCAAATCATAAGGTTGGGTGGATCTAGCAGTAATCTGTAAATAGGATGGAAATAGTGCCTCTGAGTTTAGGCCTGATTCAATAGAGATTTCATTAATACTTAAGGATGATAAAATTCCAACAGATCAGAAGATGACTACCATTGAAAAAATAGTTTGTAACACAGAAGCCAAGAATATGGAGGCATACCATACCATGTGGAGACAAATAAAGGACTGAAGTAAGTTAGGAGGCAGCGAGGAGCCATTATTGTGGCTTCTGTGGGAAGGAATGGGTGAGGTAGGGTAAACAAGCTTAGAATTGGCATATTTGAATGATTTTGGCATCCCTAGTTGTCTGGTACTTAGGGATAGAAGGGGGAGAAGGAAGGAGAAGGAAAGAGAATTAATTCTTTTTACTCTTTGGTCCTGTAGTGATTAGAGCAGGTGGATAGTGGCTGAAAGATAAAGAAGGTGGTTGGAGTTGTGGGCTCTGGACTAGTTGATTTGCATCTGAAACATGCACTTACAGGTGAATGTTTACTATCTCTACAAATTGTATATCCCTGGTAGGAGGAGTCCTTCCAGGGTCAGCAAGAGCCCAGATGTCAAAGCATCAGAAGGAAGTCAAGGCAGGAGGACCATTTGAGCCCAGGGGTCTGAGACCAGCCTGGGTAATATAGCAAGAACCATCTCAAAAGTAAATAGCAGGGCTGGGATTGTGGCTCAGTGGTAGAGTGCTTGCCTCACATGTGTGAGGCACTGGGTTCGATCCTCAGCACCACATAAAAATAAATAAAGATATAGTGTGTCCATCTACAACTAAAAAAAACAAGTAAAAAAAAAGTAAATAGCAGTATGGAGATTCCTCAGAAAACTTGGAATGGAACCACTATTTGACCCAGCTATCCCAATCCTTGGTTTATAACCAAATGACTAAAAAATCAGCATACTACAGTGGTGCAGCCACATCATCTTTTTTTTATTTTTATTTTTAAAAATATTTTTTAGTTTTTCATGGATCTTTATTTTATTCATTTATTATTTATATGTGGTGCTGAAGATCGAACCCAGTGCCTCACGCATGCTAGGCAAGCACTCTACAACTGAGCTACAGCCCCAGCCCCCACATCATCTTTTATAGCAGCTCAATTCACAATAGCTAAACTATGGAACCAAACTAGGTGCCCTTCAACAGATGAATGGATAAATAAAATGTAGCACATATACACAATGGAATATTACTCAGTCTTAAAGAAGAATGAAGTTATGGCATTTGCAGGTAAATGAATGGGACTGGAGAATATCATGCTAAGTGAAATAAACTAATCCCCCAAAACCAAAGGGTGAATGTTTTCTCTTATAAGTGGATGCTGATCCATAATGGGGATAGGTAGAGAAGAATTAAGAGCTTGGATTGGGCAGAGGGGAGTGAGGGGAGGGGAGGGGGTGTGGGAATGAGAAGGACAGTTGAATGAGATGAACATTAATACCCTATATACATGTATGATTACACATTGGTGTGACTACACTATGTACTCCATTTGTGTACAATGTGTCAAAATATATTCTGTCACATATAACTAATTAGAACAAATTAAAAAATAAAAACTAAAATAAGTAAATAAAATAAAATTAATAAAATGTCAACAGAAAGAATATAAAAACTAAGAAGTATAGTTAATGTAACGGGACAAGCTGTATAGGAAGGTATCTCAGATCTTCATGGCATCCATCCAACAATATGCTCTAACACCTCTCCCTCAGGGCACATCTATGATACATAGTGATGAAGAGACTATTACCTTATTGGAAGAAGAAAAACCTCAACCTTGGTTGATGGAGTTGACTTGATATGTGGGTACTAGGTGATAATAGACTCCTCTTACATTTCAGCCCACATTAGGGGTGGCTTTGAAGGACACTGATGAAAAGATATCCTTCCAGCAGACAGAACTTTTAGTGGTACACCTGGTCATTCATTTCATATAGAAAGAGAAGTAGGCAGAAGTAAGGATATCCATGGGCAATGATGCCTGTCTTGGTTAAAGAAGATTGAAAGAGACAAGGAGATCAATGGGAAGAGGAAAGTGGATGGATCCATATGAGAAGGCAGGGAGAATGATGATCCATATATGTTCACTGGAAAGGATCCTGTATAAAAGAAACAATAAACCATCAGATAGAAAGACTTGTCCAGTTGTCATTCGCAAATCACTGCCATTAGCCACCCCAGTGCTGGCACAAAACACTTATGAACAGAGAACCCATGGAAGCAAGAATGGATGTTATGTATAGGTGCATCCAGTATACTACCACTCACTAAGGATGATCTAAAAATTACTGCTATGAATAGCCAAGCTATTAGTAAGAACAATGCTGAATGCCTTGTGTAGCACCATTCCTCAAGGAGCCCATCAAGTCACTTGGTGGGAAATTAATGACATAGAACTCTTTCTACTCTGGAAGGAATTATGTGTTACAAGTGCTTAAGGAAAATAAGTGTTTACAAAGACTGCTATATCATTCAAAGCTATTATTTAAAATAAGATAAAAGCCTTCCAAAATAAGCAGAAACTAAAAGAATTTATGACAATTAAACCAGCAGTACAGGGCTGGGGTTGTGGCTCAGTGGTAGAGCGCTTGCCCGCCATGCGTGAGGCACTGAGTTCGATTCTCAGCACCACATATAAATAAATGAATAAAATAAAAGTCCATCAACATATAAAAAATACTTAAAAAAAAAATAAACCAGCAGTACAGAACTTACTTAATGAAATACTTCACCCAGAAGAAATAAAAAACAAACCCCAGAGGTCACAAATAAACAGATCTCATTCGAAGAGTAGCTAAGTAAATGAGAAACAGAACAAAATGAAATGATATAAATAAATAAAAATGGTAGTGATTAATAAATATTTCTTTTTAATAATGTTAATGGTTTCAACTCTCCAATTAAAAGATATAGGCTGGCAGAATGGGTTAAAAAACAAGACCTAACTATATGTCTTTTTTTTTGGTACCAGGGATTGAACTTGGGGGGGCTCAACACTGAGCCACGTCCCCAGCCCTATTTTGTGTTTAATGCAGAGACAGGGTCTCACTGAGTTGCTTAGCACCTCGCTGTTGTTGAGGTTGGCTTTGAACTTGTGATTCTCCTATCTCAGCCTCCCAAAGTGTTGGGATTACAGGTGTGTGCCACCGTGCCTGGCTCTAACTACAAGTTGTTTCCAAGAGATGTACCTTACAAGCAAAGACAGACGCAGACTGAAAGTTAAAGAATGGAAATTGATGTACAATGTAAATGGAACCAGAAAACAAGCAGGAGTATCTACCCTTATATCTGACAAAACAGAATTCAAACCAAAGTTAATCAGAAGAGACAAAGAAGTTCACTTCATACTAGTAAAGGGAACAATCCAACAAGAAGATATAAAAACAATACATATTTATGCCCCAAATGTGGGCACAACTAGTTACATAGAAGAGACACTACACAAATTGAAGCCTTGCGTAGACCCCAGTACAATAATACTGAATCATTTTGACACATCTCTCTAACCATTAAATAGGTCATCCAGACATAAACTCAGTAAAGACTTTTTGGACCTGAAAATATTATAAATCAAAAGAAATTAATAAGAAATTAAATTAATAGAAATCTATAGAATATTTCATCCAATAAGAGCTGGATTTGCTTTCTTCTCAGTGGCTCATGGAACCTTCTCCAAAATGAATAATATTTTAGGCCACAAAGCAATTCTTAGTAAATATAAAAATTAAGAACTTCCTTGCATCTTATCAAATCATTATGATATAAAATTATAAATCAACATGACAAAACCCTACAGAAACTATATAAACACATGGAGAATGAACAAAACACTTTTGAATAATGAATGGGTTATAGAAGAAATCAAGGGAGAGATTTAAAAATTTTAGACTCAATGCCAAGTGCAGTGGCTCATGCCTGTAATTCCAGCAACTCAGGAGGCTGAGGCAGGAGGATTGCAAATTCAAAAACAGCCTTAGTGGGGGCTGGGATTGTAGCTCACCAGTAGAGCGCTTACCTTGCATGTGTGAGGCTCTGGGTTCGATCCTCAGCACCACATACAAAGCAATAAAATAAAGACATTGTGTCCATCTATAACTAAAAAAATTAAAAAAAAAAAAAAAACCAGCCTTAGCAATGGTGAGGCACTAAGCAACTCAGTGAGACTGTGTCTCTAAATAAAGTACAAAGTTGGGGGGCTGGGGTTGTGGCTCAGGGGTAGAGTACTCGCCTAGCATGCGTGAGGCACTGGGTTCAATCCTCATCACCATGTAAAAATAAAATAAAGATATTCTGTCCACCTGCAACTAAAAAATAAATGTTTAAAAAAATACAAAATTGGGCTGGGGATATGGCTCAGTGGTTGAGTGCCTCTGAGTTTGGTCCCTGGCACACACCTACCCCCCTGCCTCAATTCTTAAACTCAAATGAAAATAGTGATAAGACATACCAGAACTTCTGGGACACTAAAGGTAGTTCTAAGAGAAAGCTTATAGCTTTGAGTGCCTACGTAGGAAAATCAGAAAAATCCCAAATAAATCCCTAATGATGTATTTCAAGGCCCTTGAAAAAGAAGAACAAATTAATTCCAAAACATGTAAAAGGAAGGAAATAATTAATACCAGAGCAGATCAATGAACCTGAGAATAAAAAAATACAAAGGATCAATGAAGCAGAGTTGATTCTTTGAAAGGATAAACAAGATTGATACATCCATAGCCAAACTAACTCAAAGAAAAAGCAAGTAAACCCAAATTACTAAAATTAGAGGTAAAAAAGCAGAAATCACCACAGACATCATAGAAATCCAGTGGATCCTTAGGGAATATTTTAAAAATTTATACTCCTACAAATTGGGAAGCATAGAAGAAATGGATTCATTTCTAAACAAATATGATCTGCCAAAACTGAATCAAGACAAGAAAACCTAAACAGACCAAAAGCTAGCAATGTGATGGAAGCAGTAATGAAAAGCCTTCCAACAAAGAAAAGCACAGGACCAGATGGATTCTCAGCTGAATTTTATCCATCTTGTAAAGAAGAACTAATGTCAATATTCCTCAAATGATTCCATGAAATAGAAAGTGATGGAAAACTTCCAAATTCTTTTTTTTAAAAAATATTTATTTTTTAGTTGTAGGTGGACAGAATATCTTTATTTTATTCTTATGTGGTGCTGAGGATGGAACCCAGTGCCTCATGCGTGCTAGGTGAGCACGCTACCACTGCGCCATAACCCCAGTCCCCCAAATTCTTTCTGTGAATCCAGTATCACACTCATGCCAAAAACAAATAAGGATACATCAAGGAAAGAAAACTATAGACCAATATCCCTGATAAATGTAGATGCAAAAATTCTTAATAAAATATTAACAAATAATGTTCAACATCCTAAGAATATTATATACTATGACAAAGTTGGTTTTATTCTAGAGAGGTAAGGAAGGTTTAATATATGCAAATCAAGCCGGGCGCGGTGGCCCAAGTCTGTAATCCCAGCACTTAGGGAGGCTGAGACAGGAGAATTGCGAGTTCAAAGCCAGCCTCAGCAATGGTGAGGTGCTAAGCAACTCAGTGAAACCCTGTCTCTACATAAAACACAAAATAGGGCTGGGGATGTGGCTCAGTGGTCGAGTGCCCCTGAGTTCAATCTTCAGTAAATGTAATTTATCACATAAATAGAATTAAGGACAAAAATTACCGAGTCATTTCAATAGATGCAAAGAAGATCTTTGACAAAATTGAGCACCCATTCATGATAAAAATATTGGAGAAACTAGGAATAGAAGGAACCTACCTCAACATCATAAAGCCTACATGTAAAAAACCCAAAGAAAACCTCATATTAAATCAGAAAAACTGAAGGTATTTCTTTTAAAATCTGGGACAAGACAAGGATGTCTGTTCTTACCACTCTTGTTTAATATAGTGCTGGAAATTCTAGCTACTGCAGAAGAATGAGAAGGAAATAAGAGGAATAAAAATAGGCAAGAGGAAGTCAAATTATCACTGTTTGCAGATGATAAAATCTTATACCTATAAGATTGAAAGAAGTACACCAAAGGACTACTAGAGCCTATAAAAAATTTAGCAAACTGGCAGGTTACAAAATCAATACAAAAATCAATACTTTCCTATATAATAACAAATTTGCAGAGAAAGAAATCAGGAAAGCAATTCCATGTACAGCCCCAAAAATAGCTCTCAAAAAAACAAAACAAAACCAAAAACAAAAAACCCAACTAGTGACATTCTGCATAGAACTAGAAAAAATAGTCCTAAAATTCATTTGGAAGAATAAAAGGCTCCAAATAGCCAAAGCAATTCTAAGCTAAAAAAGTAATGCTGGAGGCATCATAATAACTGACTTCAAAGCTATAGTAACAAAAACTGCATGGCACTGGCATAAAAACACATAGATCAATGGTATAGAGTAGAAGACACAGAGACAAACCCACACATCTATAGTCACCTGATTTTTGACAAAGGTGCCAAAAACACATTGGAGAAAAGACAGTCTTTTAAACAAGTGGTGCTGGGAAAACTGGTCATCCATATGTAGAATAATGAAACTAGACCTTTATCTCTCACCCTGCACAAAAACTAACTCAAAATGGACCAAAGACCTAGGAATTAGACCAGTATAGTAAAAAAATTTAATGAAACCCTTAGTTCATCAAAAAAGCACAAATAAATTATTATCAAAATCACTCACCCTCACACAAAGCCCATGAATAGGTCTGAGAATATGACAGGGCTATATTTCTCCAGTGGAATGCCATTCAATCCCTTCATTCTGTAGTTCTTTTCTTCAGGGATTATGTGTATTATGGACTGAATGTCTGTGGTCCTCTAAAATGCATATGTTGAAATCCTAACCTCCAATGTGACAGTATTAGGAGTTGGGACTTGGAGAGTTGTATTAGTCAGCTTTGCATTTCTTTTAGCTATGAATTTGGAGGCTATGGTCCATGCTCAAACAGCCCCATTACTTTGGGCCTTTGGGAAGGTAGCACATTATGGAGAGAAAATTTAGTAAAGCAAAATGCTCACCTCATTATCTAGGAAGCAAAGAGAGGAGACAGTTAAGACAAAGAGACTGGGGCTCCATGATACACTTTCAGGGAACACCCTTTAGGACATAAGGGCATTCCACTAGGCCCTACCTCTCAAAGGCCCACCACCTCCCAATAGAACCACTCTGGGGACCAAGCATTTAACACATAGACATTGTGGGACACTCATTTCAACCATAGCAAGTGGTAATTATGTCTTGAGGGTAGAGCCCTCATGAATGGGATTAGTGGTTGTATAGGAAGAGACAGGAAATCTCTCATTCTCTCTTCCTTCCTTTTTATTTTTTGGTACTGGGGATTGAACCCAGGGGTACTTGACCACTGAGCCACATCCCCAGCCCTATTTTGTGTTTTATGTAGAGACAGGGTCTCACTGAGTTGCTTAGCACCTCGCCATTGCTGAGGCTGGTTTTGAACTCATGATTCTCCTGCCTCAGCCTCCCAAAGTGCTGGGATTACAGGTGTGTGCCACCGCGCCTGGCTTCCTTCCTTCCCTTTCTCCCCTGCCATGAATGAAAAATGAATGTCTACAAACCGGGAAGATTGTTTTCACCAAACATCAGATCTGCTGGCACTTTAATTGTGGACCTCCTAGTCTTCTGAACTGTGAGACATAAATGTTTATTGTCTAAGGCAGACAATCTATGGTAATTTGTTATAACAATCCAAGCTGGCTAAGCCAATGTGTGTGTACTCTAGTGGGGATTTCATATGATAAAATTGGATGGAGGCCTAAGGAGAAAGAGAGGTAGCCTCAGCCTAACTTCTAGGAACACCAGGCCTCAGGACACTTCCCAAAGGGGAAGTAGGAGACCTAGGAGGTAAGAATACAAGGCAATGAAATGTTCCCCATCTCATAGTGATGTGTGAGGTCCCAAAGTAATAAACTGATTCAACCAACACATTTTTTCCCCATGACATAGGTTGAGAGTATTCAAAAAAAGTATGAATATATACTGTTTTGTCCACTGCTGTGGATAGAACCCAGGGCCTTGTGCATGCTAGGCAAGCACTTTATCACTGAGCTGCCTCCTCAGCCCAAGAGTATATACTTTTTATATGAAAGTATAAAAAGTATAAGAGTTCCATTCACAGATGAGGAAATAGAGGCTCAGAGAGAAGACATGACTTAGCCAAGATCACCAGCAAATAAGTGTGGACTTTGAGGTTCTACCTCTAAGTATAACCTTGATTTTTTTCAGTTACTGCCAATGTATTTTGTGCTGCTATAATAAAATACCATAGGATGGGTAATTTATAAAGAACAGAGATTTATTTTTTACAGTTCTGGAGGTGAAAAAGTCCAAGAGCGTTGTTGCTGGTATCTGCTGTCTTGTGCTGGATCATAAAATGATGGAAGGGCAGGTGAGTACATTGGAGAGAAAAACAAGCAGGTCTAGACTCACTTCATAGCAATCCACTTCCACAATAACAGCCTTAATGCATTCATGAGAGTGCTTCCATGAGCTACCTACCTCTTTAAGTCTCCACAGCTTAATGATCTTACCATGGCAAATAAATCCCAACATGAATTTTGTAGGGGACAAACACTCAAACAATAGCAGTCATCTGTACTACACAAACATGGTAGTCTTGCAATCTTCTTCTCACCCACATGGCCATCATTTCTTCAGTTGGAAAGGAGCTAAATTAATTGGACTAATTAAAAGAAAGGTCAGAGGAGACATTTGAATACTTAGCAGGCTTAAAAAGTCAGGGAGGAGGGAGGAAGATTCCCAGCTATAATTATGGAAAGTGGAAAGACTTCAACTGGAAGCTGGCTTTGAAGCAAGGGTTTTCTAGCACTGGCAGAGTTAGAGCCACTCTTCTGCCACCTATAGTTCTTTCCCCTGCAAATGCCGGGGCTTTGCCTTATGGCTTTGACTGCAGGGCAGACATTTTTTATAGCACAAGTTTCTCTGGTTTTCTTATTGGAAACTGGGAAACAATGTGTTTTAATGAATTAGTTCATCCGCACTAATTGGGACAGTGGGAAGCCTTTAACTGGACTGACTCATCACCAGTGCCACTTTTGGCTCTTAACAACCACCCTGCACTGCAGGTAGGACAATCCCCATTTTATACATGAGGCACAGAAGGGTTGAGGACTTTCCGCCAGCCCCACAACAGCAGTAACAGGGTCAGTGTCCAGGTGCAGGTGTCTGGAGCCAGTGTTTTTCTCCATTCCCCTCCATTTCCTCCCTGCCTCCTTGGCTAGGATGGGTAGATACTCATGCTCCACATCTGCTGTGAGAACTTGATTTCAAAGTGGTTATGTGTACCCACTGCTACTGTTTCCAATAAACCAGGATCCAGGGGCTAACAAATTTTGCCTAATTCCAACATAAAAGGAGAACAATTAAAATGTCACAAGAGCTCTCAACACTGGACTCTGCAGTGCCTCCAGCAGTTGGAGTGTCGAAATGTTTTTTTCTTTCCTATGAAAAGCTGAGTTATGCTTCTTCATAAAGGCTCAGTTTTCCAGTCAGCTCAAATAATAAGAGTTACTTTACAGAACCCCTAAATGTGCCCACACTTGTGGAGAAGAAGCTGTGCTTTTCTGAGGCCTCAGGGAAGCATCCCAGGCTGCAGAGGGCCCAGCTGAGCTTCTTCACTTTCCCAGGCTTGGAACAGGGTATAAAAGGGGTATAATTTGCCTGCGTCTTACCACATTCTTTTTCTCATTCTGGGGTTTTCGTTTTGTTTGTTGGTTTGCTTTTTAAAATTTATATTTATTTATTGGTGACTACTCATTTGAGTTTTTCCATGTTGTACTTCAATATACAAAAACACTAATAATTGAGAGGAGCTCTGAGTGGTGGGTGAATCAGGTCAGGTGTCTCTAAATAGTTTTATTGGGGTATAATGAACATACAATAAACTTCACATTTAAAGCGTAAAAGGCACATTTATATTGTCATATGTGTCAGAATTTTAAAGGCCAAATGACATTCCATTGTATGTACATATTGAGGCAGGAAGATAAATCTCCCATAGGCAGCCAGGATAAGTGCCTTGGAGAAGGACAGGAGGAGGGAGATAGGAGGGAGGGGGACATTAGGCCAATCTGAAAGGAAACATAGGGTCTGAAAGTCAGCCTGTGACTTGCTATCCCCTGCCAGTATTAACCACAATGACTTCTTCCTAGTTTGAGTATGTTTCTGTTCCTCACAGCTTCAACCATGGCAACCCTTCCTTAGTTACCTTTACACTTACCCCTAGCAATGGCTGACCACAAGCAGACTCCTACTAGGAATGGTTCCTCCTTCTAATGGAGGTGTCAAAAACCACCAGGTGAGACCCATCCTTTTAATTATGTAAATAATGGATTAAAATTGTGCACTTCTGATTGGCTTATTAAGCTCAGAGCATGAAGAGTTTGACTGGTTCATGTTGACATGCCTCACCCCACCAATCACCTGTGATGGGCCATCAGATATGCCTTTAAAAACTCATAGACCACAGACAGCTGTTGACATCCCTCTTTTGAGACCCCTCCTCTTTGGGAGCTTCACTTTATTTTTATTACTACATGCTTTCACCTTTGTGTTGGTGGATTTCATTCCTTTAAATTGCATGACAAAGAACCCTACTGCAACTCCCTTTTACAAGATTACATTTGGTATATTCATCCATTCTTCTATGGACATTTGGGTTGTTTTCATGTTTTGACTATTATGAACACGGTTGTACGAATACCTGGTTTTTTTTTTATAATAATTATTTTTTAGTTGTAGGTGAACAGAATATCTTTATTTTATTTTTATGTGGTGCTGAGGATCGAACCCAGTGCCTCACGCGTGCTAGGGAAGCACGCTACCACTGCGCCATAACCCCAGCCCCCGAATACCTGTTTTTGATTTCTAATGTATCTATACCCACACGTAGAATTGCTGAATCCCATGACAGTTTTAATTTTTCAAGGACCATGGTATTGTTTTCTAGGGTTATGTTCCACTGGTGGCAATTCATTTGCAATAAATGTTCCATTTTCTCCACTATGATTGCCCTGGACCAGGGTGTGGTCCCTAACCTTAGACCCCACTTCCTGTGACCCATTACTGTGACAGATAGGGAAGCAGGCCCAGGGGATTTGTCCCAGAGTACAGCATAGTTGGAGTGGGTTCTACCAAGATGTGAACCGTTCAGGGATGATCTCCTCCTACCACAGAAACCGGTCTTTAGCAACCCACGATGCAGCCACACAATTCAGGCCCCAAGCTCGGCCGAGGCGTTCCCCACAGCTGGCCTAACAAGTAGAGTGCATCCACGCTCCACTTCCACAGTTTTTAATACAGAGCAGATGGATGGGCTGTTGCCCTAGTCGGCGGGGCTGAGTGCTGATTGACTGAGGCTGGTACCCGACCTGCACTTGTGGGGAGAGCGGTGGTGGAGTCAGCGCTGAGGCTCCTGAGCCTGGATGGCGGTGGTGCAGAGGGTGGCCACGTGGTGCGCGCGGAATAAGTTCGTTGGAGCCTAGGTGGCACTCAGAGACCCTGGTCTCAAAGTCTTGTCAAGTCTGCCCTGGTCTTCCGCAGACTGACAGTTCTCCTCTGTCCACAGGGGCCGGTTCCTAGACTCCCGGATCTGTAGAATCTTCAGAAAGACCCTCATTGGGCTTTCCCTCTGCTTCCAGACCTCCAGACTCTGTTTTGAAATAATCGTTTTGTATTTTCAGTTTTCTTTGATGACCTCGAGCATTTTCAAAGTAATCTTGGAAATGCTCTGTTGAAGGCAGGATTGGGGACTTGGGCCCTGAAGACTACCTCTCACTCCTCCTCTCTTCTTTCTCCATGGCCCTGGGAAGCCCCTCCAGGAACCTTTAAGGTCAGAAGGAGCCCAGTGCTGTGGGGCCTTGCTGCTTCCAGCAAAAATTGCAGACTTGAGCAAGCCCAGCCCCTGTGAAAATTATTTCTGCACCTTATGCAGGGCTTCCTAACCCCAGTGTTAAAAATGTCAAGGGTGATTTTCATGATGATTACATCAATTGGGGCAGATTGGATGTGTGACTGATTGTGCTGGTCAGTCCACACAAAGATCTTATAATTTAGAATAGACACTGCACCTTTGAGATGAGACACTGGCCTTTAGGGGCACAGAGGAGAATGCCTGTGAGGGCCATTCCTGGCTCTGGCTCCTCTGTCTTGAGCCTCATTCTTGACAGGCCTGGTGCACCGGCTGGGGGATCTTCCTCGTTTCCCTCCCTCTGCAGTCCTCACTGGCTTTTTCATGCTTTTCCTAACCTAGACCTTTACTTTCACCAGGAGTAAGTTTTATTTTTAATTTGACCAAGGCTGCTTCTCATTCTTTAGGGTCAGTTCAGTGGTCTCTATATTCAATAATGCCATTTCCAAATTTCCCAGACAAAATCAGTCATCTTCCACAGAGTTCTCTTTTGGTTTTTGAGGGTATTGTTTGGGTCCTGCAGCCTAAAATACAACCAAAAATCAAGAACACAACTGTGTTTGAAAACAACTTGGGCATATTATTCATTGTGGTCAGGGAAAACACCATGGGTAAAATTGGGGTTGTCTTGGTTAAAGGAGTGTTAGAAGAGCTCTCAGATAAGACTTGGTTTGTGTTAAGGTGTTTAGGGGAAAGTTTAGGAGAAAGGACCTTTGTTCTAAAAAAGTGCTGTCAGGAAGCAGGGAATTCTGTTGATAGTGGTCTTATTGCAGCTTATCCAGAAGAAGGAAGACTGGAGAGAGGTGAATGTTGATTGGGAGAGAACCAGCAATAACTTACAATTAGCCAGGACAAGGGAAATATGGTGACTTCTTTTTTTTGGAGGGGGATACTGGGGATTGAACTCAGGGGTACTCGACCACTGAGCCACATCCCCAGCCCTATTTTGTGTTTTATGTAGAGACAGGGTCTCACTGAGTTGCTTATTGCCTCATTATTGCTGAGGCTGGCTTTGAACTCATGGTTTTTCTGTCTCAGCCTCCCGTGCGCCACCATGCCAGGCTTGGTGACTTCTTTGAATTAAACTATATCTAAGTTTTATCTGTGTAAGACATACTGACAGTGTGGGGTTTTTTTTTTTTTTTTTTTTTTTTTTGTTCTGATCACATGTACTTTCATGTTGACCTGGTTGGATATTGATACTCTGTGAAGTTGTTTATGTTCCAAAGGGACAGTTGGTCCTAGCTGTGAGTGCCACCCCTGATCTTAACAACTCCTGGTCTACCCGATAGTCTCAGAACAGCTGCTGGAGGTCCAAGTCTGCCTTCCTTTTTCTTGTACTCAGGGTCAGATATTGAAAGATGCCCCCTAGGAAAGGACTTCAAAATAGTTTAAGAGGAAGAAAAGGAAAGAAGGGTCTATGGCCTGGGCGGGTGATCAGGACAGAGACTTTATTAGAAGTAGGGCTCATGTGCCATTTGTGGAACAGTCTGAAGGAATCAGAGGAAAGAAGACTGGGAAAGCAGGCACAACAGTGGTTTAGGGCCAGGTTTGGGGATGTGTGCTTCCGGAGGAATATAAAAAACTAGGTAAGCTTGTACTGCATATTTTAGTTAACATGTCAATCATTGAGATACCTCTGTCCATAATGGGGAATGAGATAGGGATTTAGAATAAACAGAAAGATATACTGAATATTCTGTCCTGGCTTTAGTCTCCTCTTTTGCTCTGGCTGAGGCTGTCTGTTTTCCTGTGCATGGTTCAGGTGGCGCCTTTCTTCTGGGTATTGCATACCTTGTTCTACTGTGGGCCCTTAATAACTTGTGTGGAATGTGTTTGTGGGTCCATCTCCACAACCGACTCTTGTTTACTGCATCCTGAGTACCAAATGCCTTACCTCAAAGCAGCCCTTTCCAGGGCCTCCAAATGAGTGTCTGATATTCATGAATATGATTATCTCATTCTTGCCCTTCAAAAATATGCTAGATTGGGTTCACCCTGTGTCAGCAACTTGTGACTGTACCAAAAGCAAAGCAGATTTATCTTGTCAGGAACTCAGAAGGGCTAGCAAATTGGGAATGAAGGTAGGGGAAGGATGAAAATATTTATAAATTGCAAGCTCCTGGTACAAGGATCCCAGGGAAACATATTGTAGTTGTTCTGGATGCTTGTGTTCAGTGGACTCTGTTCTGCTTGCTTTAGTTTTCTTTATTTTTTCAAGAAAGAAGTTTTAGAATGGTTTCATATTCCTGAGCACAAGTTCAATCTTTTTTTTTGGTACTGGAGATTGAACGCAGGAGCACTTGGCCACTGAGCCATATCCCCAGCCCTATTTTTGTGTTTTATGTAGAGAGAGGGTCTCACTGAATTGCTTAGTGCCTTGCCATTGCTGAGGCTGGCTTTGAACTCGCGATTCTCTTGTCTCAGCTTCCCTAAGTGCTGGGATTACAGGATTGCGCCACCGCGCCTGGCTACAAGTTCAATCTTTAAAACTATTTCTCTCGCCATAAATGTGCACAGTTTCATACCTGTTGAGGTAATTTATGAAGCGAGGTGACTAGGTCTTTCTTCTCCAGCAGTTAACCATATTGTTTTTTCTCACTTGTTTATAGCTGTCTTTCTTCATTCTCAGGAAGAATAAGACAGATTTTCCTGAGGAGTGTAAAAAGCTAGGTAAACCTGAATTGTATATTTTAGTGTGTCATATGACAGTCATTGAGATACTTCTTTTTAAAATTTTTTTTTGAGTTGTAGATGGACATGATGCCTTTATTTATTCTTATGCTGAGGATCGAACCCTGTGCCTCACATACTAGGCAAGCGCTCTACCACTGAGCCACAACCGCAGCCCTCATTGAGGTACTTCTGTGTGTGTGTGGGGGGGATGAGATAGGGATTTAGGATAGAGAGAGAGAGATATACTAAATCTTAAAAGAAATACCTACAAGCCATTGAGATGCAGAGAGCACGGTTGTAAGTCTTGAGGTCCAGCAACATGTTTTTGACTTATGCCCTTGTAAAATAAGGGAAATCTGCAAGCAAAGGAAAAACTGGTGCAAAATTGTGCAGCTCCACCCTGCTTCCACCTCTCGTCCAACCCTAGTACCAGCCTTCTATAAATATTAACACCCCATACCAACAGGTGGTTTTCTCTTCTCTGGAGATAGCCTGCATTCTCTTTTGAGTGTCTACTCCTTGTTTCACCCCAAAGGTGTCTCTTGGGATTGCTGCCTCCCTGCCCCCACCTCTGTTCTCTCTTGAACATGTATACTGGGACACAGTATACACTAAAACACAGTGTGCTCTAAGTCTGGATCTACTTGCTTTGTACAGCCCCAGATGGTTCACCTCAGACAGGACCACACAACAATGAGGACACTTTGGTCCCAGCCCTGCCCCAGGTAGGCTGAGGATGGAGATGGGGCTCCTGCCCCAAGACAACTGCAGTCCCCTTCCACCCTGTCATCAAGGGCAGAAGGAAAAGCCTAGGCATCCACTTTGTCTATGTCTCTGGAGGAAAAAAGATACCTCTCTCAGTTGTCTGAAATATGGTATTTAAGTTACTAATGACTTTTTCATAGCATCCAGTGTCCTTTGCTTGCTGGTTCTATCTTAGTAATACCATTGGTTCATCATGTGGAGCATACACAGTCCTTTCTGAGCTTCCCTCTGACTCCTCCCTCTTGTAATTTGGAATTATGCAGAGAAATAAGTATGTAGAAATCAACATAGATATATAAGAGGGGATGTATTAGGAGAACTTGCTGATGCAATTATGGAGATGGAGAAATCCCATAACAGGCTCTCTGTAGGCTGGAGACCCTGAGTTGCTAGTGGCATGGCTCAGTCCATGTCAGAAAGCCTCAGAACCAGGGATACCAGTGGTGTAACTCTCAGTCTGAAGCTGAAGGTGGGAACTTAGGGGGCTTCTGGTGTAAGTCCTAGGATACCAAGGTCAAAGAGCCTGGGGTTCTGAGGTCCAAGGCAGAAGTAGGAGAGTGTCCAGCTCCAGCAGACAGAGAAAATTCTTTCCTCTCTTTCTGTTTTATCTGGGCCTCGAGCCCATTGGATACAGAGTAGTTCTTCCTCACCTAGTCTTTTCAGCCTCATGGCCATCTCCTCTGAAAACTCCCTCACAGATACACCCACAAATATGCCCCTTATTTCTCTAGGGATTCCTTAATCCACTCACATTGACACCTAAAATTAACCATTGTACCTCTGCTGGATCCTCTCCCTCTCCTTTATAATGTGGGCATATTTCTGATCCTCCTTCCAGGCTCAGTCTTATTTCCTCAGTGAAAATTTCCTTGTACTTTCTCCTCTCTCAGCCCCAATATCCTTTATCCTGTGATGCCATGTGCTTATTACTAATATACTCCTCACTTTATTCTATATGAAGTTGTTTGCATTTGTCTCACCAGCCTGAAGAGCAGGAGCCTAGACCTGTTTCTCTCTGCCCATTCTCTGCTGAGTTCACCAGCAATCCTGATTGGGTGACACTTTTAGAGAAAAACAGGGTTAAGTGATTCCCCTCCCCCACCGTTGTATCACTTCATAGATTTCATTAGCTCATTGGATCCTCCTGGCACTGTTCATGTAAAAATTCTTGTTTCCTGTGCAGTCTACTCACCAGGAGACCATTTGTTTACCAGGAAGGGAGATAGAGGGTAGTTAAGTGACTATAATGATAAAAAAAATCTTACAGCCAAATTATAAGACTCAGAAAATAAACATTTGTCTGTAGTAATCCCAGATCCATTGGAAGTGGCCTAATAAAGTTTTCACTGGAGGTGCCAGAATCTGGCTAGTGGGCCTGGAGTCAAGGTGCCTGTGCAAACTTCCAGGCTATAAACATGGCAATGACCTGACCTTGCAGTGTGTGCAGGAGAGCAGGCTTCTTTACCCAGCAGGCTCCTGTCCTGGTCCTCCATAGTATATGCCTATGTTTTCCCTTCTGTCCTCAATGGCAGGGTGTAAGGGGCCTGCATTTGTCTTGGGGCAGGAGCCCCATCTCCATTCTCAGCCTACCTGGGGCAGGGCTGAGACCAATGTGTCCTCATTGTTGTTGTGCAGTCTTGTCTGAGGTGAACCATCTGGGGTTGCACAAAGGAAGTGGATCCAGACTTAGAGCAGGTACTTCTGAGATGCCTTTCTGCATGGGATTTCTTTGATCAGAACCAGCCTTCAAGTTCTGTGTCCCAGTATTGCCCCCAGGAACCTGGTCTGCTCTGACAGCAGGGGGTGAACTCAGGGGGATCCCAAGAGTGTTTCTACACACTGTTATGACTTTTCATCTGAAAAAGAAAACATTTTGTAGCTTGGGTTTCTCTGTACCTTTGAATGGAAACTGGGAAACAAAACCATGCTTGAGTAAACTGGTTTATTAACACCAGAAGCCTTTCATTAGACTGACTCAGAGTGGCAGCATTGTTCCTCTGCCAAGTCTTCACCAACGTCATTTTCTGCTCTTCCAATCACCATGCAATGCAAATGGGTGATTCCCATTTTATACACAAGGCAGAGAGAAGTTGAGGATCATTTGTAGCCACATGGCAGTGATGGCTGAGCCAGCATCCAGGCTCAGGGGTCTGGAGCCAGCATCCCCCTCCATTTCCCTCTCTTCTTCCACTCCTGGGATGGGCAGTGCTATGGTTTGGATATGATTTGAATGTGTACCCTAAAGGCTTATGTACTGGAAGCTTGGTCCCCAGCATGGTGGTGTTGAAAGGTGGTGGGAACTTTAAGAAGTAGAACCTTGTGAAAAGTGGTCAGGTCATTGAGGGCACATACTTGGAAGGGATTAATGTAGTTATTGTGGGATGCTGGTTGGTTCCTGTGAGAACAGGTTATTTTCAGAAGAGGAAGACTAGCCCCTGAATTTCTGACTTCCTGTCTTGCCCTGTGATCTTTTCTACACATTTTCCCACAACTGTAATGCCACCATTGCATTTGTGCATGACAATTATACCTCAACAAGCTCTTAAGGGCCAAAGTGCTCTCATGAAGTACTCACGAGAGCATGGACAGATGGGCTGCAAAATCTTGGGCTGTCATCCTCCGAAACTATGAGCTAAAATAAGCTTCTTTCCTTGCAAAGTAGGTATTATGTTCCAACAACAGAAAACTGACCAATACAAGCAGATACTCACTCTCCAAATTTGCTGAGAGAACTTGAAGATAGGACAACTGGGTGCAACCTGAATACCAAGGATCAAGCAGTAACAAATTCAGCCTTAACCATATAAGGAAGAAAAATTGAAGTATCATCAGTACTAATGGAGCCTTCATTGCTTCAAAGACTGAAATGTATTTTTCTTTCCTATGAAAAATTGTGTTATGTATCATTGTAGAAGCTCAGTTCCAAAGTCAGCTCAAATAGCAATATTTGATTTAAAGAATTGTTCAAAATAACCCCCCTTGTAGAGAGGGAGCTTTAAGGAGGTTATGGGGAGGGACATGAGGCTCCAGAGGGCCCAGTAGTGCCTTCCCTCCCTACCCAGTCTTGGAACAGGGCTTAGAAAAGGGTCTGAATTGCCTGCATCTCATAAAAATCTTCATCATCCTCATTTTTTTTGTTAAGAATTTTTTTGACTAGTTCATTGTGTGAATACATCTGAAGAGGTTGTTGAGGTATAATTGTCATGGACAGAAACTGCATATACTAAAAGCCTACAATTTTTTAAGTATTGACCTGTGTGCACACCTGTGGAACTACAGTCACAATGATGAATGATATAATTTGGATCTGAAGTGTTTTCTAAAAGCTCATGTGTTAAAGGCTTGGTCTCACTAATGGTGCTATTGGGAGCGGGTAGGACCTTTAGGAGTTAAGGTCTAGTGGGAGGAAGTTATGTCACAGTGAAGGCACATACCCTTGGAGGGAATTGTGGCACTCTCTCTCTTCTCTCTCTTTTTGCCTCTGCCCTGAGGTAAATAATTTGCTCCATTATGTACTCCCTGCCATGATGTGCTGTTATGACCAAAAGCAATAGTTCTGCCCAACTATGGACTTAAACCTCCAAAACTGTGAGCCAAAATCAATCTTTCTTCTTTATAAGTTGATTGTCTTGGGTATTTTATTATAGTAATGGAATGCTGATACAGTGAACATACACATTCATCAATCTGAAATGTTCTATACTGGCCCTTTGTATTAATTTATTGTCCCCTATTCCTCTCTCCTCTTACCCATGCAGTCACTCATCTGCTGTCTGCCCCTCTTGATTAGCTTGCATTTTATAGAGTTTAAGAAAAGCAGACATAACCATAGAGTGTGTACTATTTGTTTAGCCTCTTTCAGCATAATTATTTTCAGATTTATCTGTGTCATTCTTCTCTACAATTCAGCCCAAGATGACATTGCATAGATTTTTTTAATAGTTTGTCCATACATGCATTTGCTAATGGACATCTACATTGTTCCCAGGTTTTGTGCATTTATTTGACATAAGTTGCTATGAACATTTCTGAGAATGTCATTTTATGGACTTATAGTTTTATTTCTTAGTGTTATGGTTTAGATATGAGGTATCTCCCCAAAACTCATGTGAGACAGTGCAAGAAAGCTTAGAGGTGAAATTATTGGGTTATGAGAATCTTAACTTAATCAGTGCATTAATCCTATGATAAGGATCAACTGGGTCTTAACTTTAAGGAAGATAGGGTGTGGCTGGAGGAGGTGGGTCATAAGAGGTGTGACTTTGGGATATATATTTTGTTCTTGGTGAGAGAACTCTTTCTCTGCTTTCTGGTGCTGTGTCCTCAGCTGCCTTCCTCCACCACATACTTCTTCCATGATGTCATCTCATTTCAAGTCCCAAGGAATAGAGTCAGCCATCTATGAACTGAGACCTCTAAAATTGTGATCCCCAAATAAACTTTTCCTCTCTAATTGTTTTTGTCAAGACTTTTGGTTGCAACAGTGAAAAAGCTGACTAAAACACTTGGTTTAATACCAGATCAACCAGGTAGATGGGTGTCCAAATTTTAAAGTCATTTTCTTTTTTTTTTAATAATTTTTTATTAGTTGTTGGTGGACCAAACAATATTTATATGCGGTGCTGAGAATTGAACCCAGTGCCTCACACATGCTAAGCAAGCGCTCTGCCACTGAGCCACAACCCCAGCCCCTTAAAGTCATTTTCAATCTGTTTCCCAGTGTGATCATATTATTTTACACTCCCACATGTAAAATTTTCAAAGGATTCCTAATTCCTACTGTTTTTTAAGCATTTTAAAATTTGTTTTTTCAGAATTACAATGCATAAGGGGTATTTGCATTGCCTAAAACTAAGTTTGCCTTCATGATCATTTAAAACATGAATTAAAAATGTAGAAATCACCTGTAATCATACCACCCTAATTGTTTTTATGTATTTTCCTTCAGAAAATTTTATTCACTTGAAAATTTCAGGCACACATTTTAATTAGGAGATAACATAAGAAGACAAACATTCGGTGAGCTATTTGGGTTGTTCCTATTTTACATAAACATTTTATTTTACATACATTTGCAAAAACAATAGATCATTTGTACCCTTTTCTTAGTTTCCCCCCATGGTAACATCTTGCAAAACTATAGTTCAACATCACTACCAGGAGGATGATGTTAATACAGTCAGGATGTAGAACATTTCTATCACTAACAGCCTTTATCTTGTCCTTTTAACAGCCACACCACTTTCCTCCTGGCAACTACTAATATCTTCTCCCATTTCCATAATTTTATCATTTAGAGAATATTACTTAAGTCAATCCTATGGTATGTATTCTTTTGTGATTGGCTATTTTCACCCAGGATAATTTTATGGAGATTCATTCAGGTTGTTGCATGTATAAATTTTCATTCCTCTTTATTGCTGAGTTGTTTAACATGTTATGGATATAGCAGTTAGTGTGTTCATTCATCTACAAATGGACATCATTTGGTTGATTCTAATCCTTAGCTATTACAAATAAAGATGCTAGAGAAGATTGAGTATAAGGATATTTTGAGTGTGTGTGAATATTAATGTGTTAATTTCTCTGCGTATGTTCTCAGCAATGCATTTGATATATCAAATGCTTCTTTTATTTAAAAAAACTACCAAACTGTTTTCCACAGTGGCTGTGCTATTTTATATTCCTACTAGCAATGTGTGTGTGATCCAGTTTTTCTGCCTCTTCACCAGCTTTAGGTGTGGTGACTTTTTTATGTTAGCTATTCTGATAGGTGTGCAGTAGTATCTTCTTATGGTTTTAATTTTCATTTACCTAATGGCTAAAGATGTTGAACATCTTTTTATTTCCTTTTTTTGACTCTGTACTCTCTTCAAGATAGTTATCAAGTCCATACCTAATCATGCTAATGACTTAGAAAAACAAGAACTGATCAAACCAAAAGTTAAGTGAAGGAAGAAAATAATAAAGATTAAAGATGGAGATAAATGAGTGGGGCGCGGTGGCACAAGCCTGTAATCCCAGCATTTAGGGAGGCTGAGACAGGAGAATCTTGAGTTCAAAGCCAGCCTCAGCAACGGCGAGGCGCTAACCAACTCAGTGAGACCCTGTCTATACATAAAACACAAAAAACAGGGCTGGGGATATGGCTCAGTGTTTGAGTGCCCCTGAGTTCAATCTCAGGTACCCCCTCCTCCCCAAAAAAGATGGAGATAAATGAAATAGAGAATAAAAACTAATGTTATAGGGTTACATAAGATTCAAAGTTGTTTCTTTGAAAAGATCAAAATTCACAAGCATTCACATGGACTAACCAAAAACAAAAACAAAGATAAAAAAAAAGGAAGACCCACAAATAATGTAATTAGATTTTAAAGTGGGGGATGACCTTGTAGAAAGAAAAGGGATCTAAGAGAATACTATGAACAATGTGGTCAACGAATGAATCACCTTGCTGAAAAAGCCAAATTCAATGTCAGTGAATAGGCAGGCAAGTTGGCTCCAAGCGCCAAGTCATCTCACACAATGTGAAGTCGTTGTGCTGCGCTCTGACGGCCGCCAGATGACGCTGGACTTGCACATTGCGCCTACGCTGTGGCGCCAATCCCTGGCGAGTCCAGAGTTCAGTTCCCTCAGGATCCCGTCCAGGAGGAGTCTCATGGGCTTTTAGACTGGCTGGCGTCTGGTCCACAGAAAGGAAGAAACAGACTTGTTGGAAGCCCAGATGGCCAGAAGAGGGCGCCGAATCCCGCTTTCTGCCCCAAGCGATGCGCATGCGTGTGGAGCCTGCCTGCTTTGGGATCCCTCAGAACCGAGCCGGGGAAGCGTCTCTTCTGCTGGGGTCCAGCCGGCGCCTCGTCTACGGTGAGAAAAAGGCCTGTTGGAGGCCCTGACGGCCGAGGAGGGAGCTTTGTCCCCAGCTACTCAGGGACGTTTTCATAAGTAGGCTGTTCTGAAGGGTTTGTTCTTTCCTTCCTCACGTCGTATTTCAGCAGGACTTGGAGAGAAAAACCCATTTATTGCAGGTGGAGGTGGTTTCTTGGGAGAAATCCCCTGGATTCATGCAGAAAAGAGGGCCTCCACAATTGGGGATAGAATGAACCAACCATGGGATCTTCCCGTCTGATGATGCTGGGAACACCATCCCTCCTGGGCTAGGCACGAGGAAGGCCAGGGGGAAGGGTCAGAGGGTGGTGGCTCACGTGTTGTTTTTTGTTTTTTTAAATTTTTTTGTAATTGTAGATGGACAAAATGTCTTTATTTTATTTGTTTGTTTTTATGTGGTGCTAAGGATCAAACCCAGTGCCTCGCGCATGCTAGGCAAGTGCTCTACCACTGAGCTACAGTCCCAACCCCCCACGTATTTTTATAATTAGTGTTTGATTTTCTCCCCCACATGAAAGCAGTTGAAAAACTATGGCGAATTGAAAGTGAGTCAACTAAAATTCATGACATTTAGGTTTCAATTTTGCATTTATATCAAAACCAGAATTCAGTAGTTTACTTTCCTGGCTTTTATGAAAGCAAATATTTTTTTTCAAATACACTTATTAGCTCTTCTTTTCAACTGACAGCATTTCCATGTTTGACCATTGCTTATGGCTCAGTGATAAGCATTAATTACATAATTTTAAATTAATTTCCACTGGCTGAATTGTCTTTCATAGGACATCACTAACATTGCTTTGAAATATATCAAGGCAGCTTCCCATTCTAGATAATACTGTGCTGAACAAAATTTGTCAATATTTTAGAAGTTTAAAAAATGGTGGTGATTCTTTTATACCAACTATTGATATTTTATGATGCTTAAGGGTATTAATTGAGATTTGTACAGAATTTAAGACATAAGCCGGTCATGAGTTTTGTAAATAGATGGATTTGATGAGCCAAAATTTCCCTTCTTAGTATTCAAAATCTGAAAATACTCAGTTTACTTTTGTATATATCTAGGCAGTGGTGAAATTGGGATGTCTGCTAACTCCTTTAAAAATTTTTTTCATGGGCTGAGGTTGTGGCTCAGTGGTAGAGTGCTTGCCTAGCACATGGGAGGCACTGGGTTCTATCCTCAGCACCACATAAAAACAAATAAAATAAAGGTATTGTGTCCATATGCAACTAAAATATATATATTAAAAAGATTTTGTGCTGGATGTGGTGGTGCATGCCTGTAATCCCAGCAGCTGGGGAGGCTGAGGCAGGGGGATCTCGAGTTCAAAGTCAGCCTCAGCAAGGGCACTAAGCAATTCAGTGAGACCCTGTCTCTAAATAAAATACAAAATAGGGCTGAGAATGTGGCTCAGTGGTTGAGTGCCCCTGAGTTCAATCCCTAGTACCAAAAAAAAAAAAAAAGTTATATGCCTATCTCCCAAATTAAGTGTAGATTTCATTTTAGTACCATACATTGTTACTGTTTTTCTTATGTTTCTTTGTTCATTTTTAAATTTGAAAAATATATATCTTATAAAAGTTTGTTTTTAAACATACTTTCACTAGTTGTAAGCAAAGGGCATAGAACTAATAAAGAATACAAATTTATTTTTGTCAGATTTTTGTTGTTGTTCAAAGTTTATTTAACTTCTCCTTCATTCAAAATGCCCTCCTGTATTGATGAGTTGCATAGAAATTTCTAATCTATACAAAATGGCTTTCATTTCAGCCTAGTGAGTTTCCTTATTTGATGTATCTAATATATGATATAAATCTATATATCTATATAGATTATAGATATATCTATATCTAAATTATGATATATACAAAAATAAGATGTAACATATTACATACATATGAGAGTAGGTGATCAATGTTAATTTTGGGGAAATATTCTGAATTTGCTCTGCCTCCTAGTGCCAGGGAAATCCCAGCCTATCATAATCCCTGAGCATTTCACACTATACATCCCGGCCACAATGAAGTGAGTGCCTTAGTATGGCAATACTAAAACATCCCAATAGAATCACAGAGGACTGATGACAGAATAAGAACATCCAAACTCTGCATGCATGTCTGCTGACCTCTGATGAACACAGGTATGAACAGACTTAGTTAGTCCAGGCATAGGAAGAAGAGCAGAACTGACACGGGAGCCGTCTTCTGGAGTCATGGAGAGTGAACTGAAAGAGATTCTAGTGTAGTTTGCAGCTTTTATTTGGAAGAGAGAGCTTTACAAGCAAATGCCCTTTTCCACAGAGTTTGAAATGGGGCAGAAGTAGACAGTTTCAGGGAATTGTGGGAAAATGGAAATCAAGCGATCCCATGTTACCACAGCTGAGACACATTTCTCCAAAGAAGATCATGTTCTGATTCTGTTTTGATTTCCAGAAGATTTAAAATATTCATTGGATTAAAGTATAAAGAGGTTGTTGGTAATTTTAGCAATACTATATTTTAGGTACTTTAGCAATACCTTTTTTATTGCTAAAATCCCTCAGGGGATATATTCCAAGATCCCCAGTGGATGGTTGAAAGTATAGATAGTACCAAACCCTACATAACAAGCACTGTAATACCACCACAGTTGATTTGATAACCCATAAGACTATGAAGTAGCTGAGTTGTTAACCTCAACACTGTTGATATATGGGACAATAGGATAATTCATGGCATAGGCAGGATGGAGTGGGGTGGTATGAAATTTAATCCTGATATTTGGGACAATGGGAAAGTTAAATATTACAAATCGTTTATTTCTATAATTTAACATTTAATTATTTTTGGACCACAGTTGACCATCAGGAACTGAAACCACAGAAAAAGAAATCTCATGTAAGAGAACTTATATATATAATATATATGTGTTTGTATTTTATATATATATATATATAAACATGTATAGTATGAGATAGTAATTTTGTTTTATGGAAAAATAATCTGGGAATGTGAAATAACAAAATTCAAATGAACATCTATTTTGGTTTCAAGGTGAAGAAGTCCTTATGAAGTATGATAATGAGACTTTCCAGCTCTAATAGCTATTTGGTCCACATAATTGTTGTGTGAACTACTGGGATTGACCATACTAGTTAACTATTGACATTTTCTTCTCAGGATCTCACATCCAGTATACATTTTCTATTACTAATCTGCAATTTCTGATAATTCAGAACATTTTTTGCCTGGCATATAAGCAGAGGGATTCTGCAATAGGACATTGTTTCAACAGAGATGGAATAAAGATGAATTATGAATTTTGAACAAATCAATTTACCTTGTCCAGTTGCAAACTGCATGAGTTGCTCATATAAAGTCAGGGTTTTCACATTTTTCTAGTTAAAAGGATCACACATGCTTCTAAACAGGAAAGGGATAAAAGAACAACAATAGTAACCAAGTGTCAGTAAGGCAGCAAAGTTTTCAAATAAAGGCCATCAATAAGGAAACCACTATGCATAACATTTAAAGTAGTGTGCAGCATTTGCAAGATACTGTGGTTATCTTGTTATACTCAGAATTCTTTATCCCTGGCAGCTGGTGTATGGGCCCAAGGTCAAGACTGTGTACCTTTGCACAGAACTTCCTCAGGCAAGGCATCACCATAGTTCCTGGGCAATCTTTGCACCTTTGCACAGAAAGTTCCCAGAGCAAAGCACAGCCACAGCTTGGAGGCAGTCAAAGACCATGATCCAAGTCACTGCTCTCCTCAATATTGGAATCTAATGCCATTCTCATCCTGTTCTTTCAGAACAACAAAAGTGAGAGACCTTAATCTTCATTCTCAAATACTTCTGGCTTCTTGATAGTACATCAAAGATGTCAGCGTAGAAGTGGATAAAACATCAAGCTTCTGGGGTAAGTTTGCTTTTCAAAATACATGAGACAATAGAAATATCAGAACACAAAAGATAAGGCCAGGATAGGGCATTCCAGAAAAAGATAAGTTTCCTGAAATACTGAGTTTTTAAAAAAAAAATTTTTTTGGTTGTAGATGGACATATCTTTATTTTATTTATTTACTTTTATGTGGTGCTGAGGATCAAACCCAGTGCCTCATGTGTGCGAGGCAAGTGCTCTACCACTGAGCTACAATCCCAGCCCCTGAGGTTTTTTTTTTTATTTTATTTTTTTTTAATATTTTTTAGTTATAGATGGACACAATATCTTTATTATTTTTTTTAATGTGGTGCTGAGTTTCGAACCCAGTGCCTCACACGTGCGAGGCAAGCGCTCTGCCACTGAACCACAACCCCAGCGCCCCCCTGAGGTTTTTTTAATCAAAAAAAATTTTTTTTGAGACAGGGTTTCACTAAGTTGCTTAAGGCCTTGCTAAGTTGCTAATGCTGGCTTTGAACTTGTGATTCTCCTGCCTCAGCCTCCCAGACTACTGGGATTACAGGCATACACCACTGTACTCAGTTAAATACTGAATTAGGATTGAAAAGGACCCTAGCAATCTTCTTGGCCTCTTCCCTTGCCTTGTGGAGAATGAGCTTCCTGAGCTGAGGTTCACCATGGGAGTTTTACTAGGTCCTGGATCTGTGAAGGCAGAGAGCTGTTGGAAACTTACTCTAACTTGAATATTCTATGAAGAAAAAATCACTAACCTCCTCCCTTTGTCACTGTCTCAGGCTCATTTACACACTCAAGTTCTTTGTATGAGGCAGCATGCCTCCAGGTGCCTTAGATAGCCCTGAGGACAAGGGAGACTCATGTCTTCTGACCCTCAGGAATATACCATAATTCTCTAGGTGCAGGTTCTGATGTTTTCATAACAAATCTGTGAATCGTGGACAAGTCAGGGCTTAACTCTCTCTGTAACTCACAACCAATGACTGGGTCTTCTAAAGTGTACCATGTGGAATTTTAAGCACAGATTAAAAATTAAAATAAGAACTGTTTTGGATAGGAAGACTATTAGTAAATCCTAGATATTTAGCAGCACTGTTCCTGCTCTTTAAGTAGTTTTTTTTTTTTAAACCTTCAGTCTTTATATGCTGACTTCCACTTTAAACCACACTTACACATCTCAGAAAGGAAGCAGAAAGTTAATCAGAACTCCCAGCTTAATTCCCTTCTGTGGACCTGGCTTCACTGTACCTGCTGGTCCCTGGAATAGCCCTACCCATTGAGTAGTGCACCATGGGAGGCCAGGCCACAGCATTCGGCCTCTCACCTGGTTTCATTAGTCCTCCATAAAAACTATAAGTCAAAAACAGTTTTCACATACAGATCCATTTACTTTTATTTTGTGTATGCAGGCTTACATAATAGATATGTCTTTTTAAAAAATGAGATCCTCAGTATGGACATCCTAAATACATCAATGTGTTGTTTGTTATATAACTGTTCCCTTGGCTTCTTTCCCTCTGGGAACATCAACTCACCTTAGTAGCCGTACTGTGTTCTCTGCTACCCATGGACCAGATTTGTCCATTCATGCCATTCATTTGTTAGTGAGGGACACTGAGGATGTAGAATAGACAGGTTGACTGTGGGGACGGACCAACAGGACACATTCTGTGTAAGCTGTAAGGGACTCCCAGCAGCAGCAAGTGTGTGTGTTGAGGGGGACAGTGTCTAGGAGAACTGAATCATGCCCAGGTGAAAGGAGAGCTTCAGCCAGAGCCAAAAAGGGGCAAGCTACCCCTAGCCAGAACCCACCCCTAAACCATTCCCCAAACCACTGTTGTGGCCTGGCAATTGAAATAAAATCAGCCCAGTTGAGAACAACAAAAAAATTACTTTTCTTTGGGAGTAATTAGGATTTTAGTCTAGGAAAACAGATCCATGCATTCTTAAAAATGTACCCTAAGGTTTAATGAAGTGGTAGCTGTATTTATAGCATTAAGCCATAAGAAGAAGGATTTGGAAATGACATTGTTTGCTATTCAGGAGTTATGATTGGTGCTGGCAAAAGTTAAGCTGTCTTTTAAGAAATGGATTTGGTGTAGTATCTTCTCTGATTCCTTTAACTGCCCTACCAATGACATATATGAACACATGTAATCTCTGCTTCTTATGCCCGAGGTAAGGAAGCTTCTAACTTCTAGTAAAGCCTCTGTCTTGACTACCTGTCTGGGATGGAGATGCTTTTTTTTTCTTTCTACTTATTGAATTTGAGACCCTTTTCTAGGGGGAATCTGTCAAGACTCATCCCTGAGATGGTACTGAGAAGAGAATAGCATCCCCCGACCTCTGGAAGCTGGCCTGGGCCCACTGTCTGGACCTGGTGTTGCTAGATCAAAGGTTGGCACTCACAACTAAGTCTTGGGGATATCCTGTGGGATCTAACAATCTCACAGGCTATCTATAGAAGACAATGCCACTTGGTGATCTTGATGGATCAGACCAAAAGACATACCATTGTGTATGCAAATATGAAAACAGAATGTGGACATGTCCACAGCACAGAAGTGACTAATAACACTTCGACTCTCACTACCACTAAGTGAGTGCTGCTTTTTCCTCCACAATTATACCTTTACCCTCACTCAAGCCTTCTCTTGTTTATTGATAAGATGTGAAGTTGGGAGATAATACATATCACTTATGTTGGGGAGAGTGATGAGGTCGCCTGTGTGCCATTTACATGAGACTCACTGTGAACCCAAGATTCAAATAAGCTGAAAGTGAAGGATAGAAAAGATATGCCATGCAAACGAACCAAAGAAGATCTGGGGTGGTATACTAATATCAGATAAAACAAACTTCAAGACCAACATTGTTAGAGGACACAAAGAAGGATATTATGTATTGATAAGATATTTAATATGAAATGAAAATGAAATAATTAATAAGCATATTTATACTAGGAATTTGAGTTTGGGGGGAAATGGGAGGTGACTCCTAATGAGTACAGGGTTTCCTTTGGGGATATCAGCACACATTGAATCCAGAAGAAACACAACAAACTGACAGACTAATAATGAGTAAAGGTGTTGGATTAGTAATGAAAAACCTCTCCACAAACAGAATTACAGGATTAGATGGCTTTGCTGGTGCATTCTATCAACCACTTAAAGAAAAGTTAACACCAGTCCTTTTTACTCTCTTCTAAGTGAAGAGGAAGAAACACTTCCAAACTCATTTTAGAAGCACAGACGTACGCTGGCACCAAAGCTAGAGAAATTCCTAGTCCTACACAGATGCTAACCTACTTCCTGTATCTTTTTACCCCCTTTATTGCTACCAGCAGTTAGACCCAGGGATACTTTACCACTGAGCTACAACCCCAGACATTATTTTATTTATTTGGAGACGGGGTCTTACTAAGTTCCTGGGGGTCTCACTAAATGCTAAGGCTGGCCTGGAACTTAGATCATCATGCCTCAGCCTCCTTAGTAGCTGGAATTGTAGGTGAGCACCACAACTTGGATCACCTTCTGTATTTTTATTTTTATTTTTAAAAAAATTTTTTTAGTTGTTGATGGATCTTTATTTTATATATTATTTTATATTATTTACATGTGGTGCTGAGGATAGAACTCACTCATGCTAGGCAAGTGCTCTACCAATGAACTACAGCCCCAGTCCAACCTTCTGTATTTTTAGATTGACCTGTTTTGTAGATTTTATGTCAGTGCAATGCTACAATGTGTGTTTGTTGTAACATATTTCATTTTGCAGATTGTTTACAGTCACTGGTGTGTGGTGAAGGTCACTGCCAGTGGAGCCCAGGGGCTTGTTTGAAGCTGAGCCTTTCATTTCAGGTTTCATGCTCTGGCCTTCCAGCAGCTTTCCTGACTACCTCTAGTGCTCTCTAAAGGCCTCTCCTTCTTACACATGCTGAAACTGGTCTTGCTGTTACAACTGAAAATTACTCTTGGCTTTTTCCCATTCAAGGGGTTCTCTATAACCTGCTGCCTGCCTTTAGAAGAAGTTTCCCTGAGTGAGAAGAAGGGGCTCCACAGCTAGAGGGAGAGCAACCAGGCAGGGTAGCCAGAAGTGCCTCCTCCTATATCCAGGATGCAGGGCCCTCTGCTTGGATGAGAAACTAACTGATGAGGTAAAAGGGGCTGGGGTGAGGCCTTCCGAGTCCCCTGGTTGCTTGCTAGGTACCCTGGTGTCTTCCAGTGCTGGGGATCCACCCTAGCCCTTGCCCTCAGGTCTCAGCTCCAGGGTCACTGCAGTTCCTGCCTTCCCCATCAAGTCTCCACTTGACAAAGTGATGTCAGATGTGGAAGCTGTGGCCAGTGTCATTTATTTATTTATGTATTCATTCATTCATATTAGGTATACATGACAGCAGAATGCATTTTGATTCATTATACACAAATGGAGCACGTTTCCTTTCTCTGACTGTACACAATGCAGAGTCGTACCATATGTGCAGTCATACATATACCTAGGGTAATGATGTACATCTCATTCCACCATCTTTCCTATTCCCATGTTCCCTCACCCCACTTTGACAAAAGTTCCTCCATTCTTCCTATCTCTTCCCATGCTGCCCCACTCCCCCATTATGGATCAGCATCCACTTATCAGAGAGAACATTGGCTTACTTTGTTTAGCATGATATTGTCCAACTCCATCCATTTACCTGCAAATGCCATAATTTTATTCTATTTTAATGCTGAGTAATATTCCATTGTGTATATATACCAGTTTCTTTATCCATTAATCTATTGAAGGGCATCTAGGTTGGTTCCACAGTTTAGCTATTGTGAATTGTGCTGCTACAAACATTTAAGTGGCTACGTAGCTGTAGTATGCTGCTTTTAAGTCCTTTGGGTATGGACCAAGGAGTGGGATAGCTGGGTCAAATGGTGGTTCCCCAATGTCTTGATAATGTGTATCCAGTGGGAACTGAAAGTCATACCTAGAGATCCATTTGAAACTATGAGCTTAACACAGATGTCCCTTTCAGTTCTGTGGGGCATGGAAAATTGGAACGGGTCCAGAGGCTGCTACCATTGTGAAATGTCAGCCTCTGAAAATACTCTGGCCATATCCACAGTATGGACATGAGATGACAGAAGAGCTCAGGTCCTGACCTGCTCCTTACCCAGGCATTAAAAGCCCACGGGCCTGCAGAGGAAGGAGAGGACTGGAAGGATGAGTCCTTCCCGTGTAGGGCACTGTTTCTGTGTGGGAGGACTATGCTCTTCATTCCATTCTTCATATTGAATGTTATTGATCTTCTCTTCCAATAAATACCATTATAAATAAAGATAGGTAATTTATTGAATAAGATTTGATATGATGTAATCTTTATATAATGAAAAATAATCACATTATTAAAGTATTTACCTATGACAATGTAAAAATAAAGGATTTTCTAGGTTCCAGCCACCATTGCTTATCATCATGTATGGCTGGGCTCTGTCTCATATGTCTCTCTTTGTCTCACTGTGTTTGTGTCATGCCCTCACACCCAGAATCAATTTCAAATATGTGTGTGTGTGCAGGTGTACCATCCCTTCTATATCTTTTAAAAACCAACGAACCTCTCACTTCAGACATCGTGAAAATATCTCTGTTTTTCCATGTAACAGCTTCCTTGACTTCTCTCCCTGTGAGCACAGGCAGACCCTCAGCAGCTACAGTGTTCAGTTGGGGCACCAGGAAGAGATTTGTCCATCCATCTACATAGATGTCAGTGAGGGCTCTAGTTTTTTACTAATTTGACCAGTGCTATGAGGAAGAACCTTGTAAAGAAATCTTGAAAAATGAGTGAGTGCAGAGGTAGGATTAATCTATTGCATTGGCCATGATGGGTAAAGAGACACAGGCTGAGAACTTGGATGGGTGCTGGCAAAGCATTCTCTGGCAGACACACTCACCTTCCAGAAATCACAGATTGTCTCCCAAGTCATAAAACCAATGCACATCAAGAGTACACTTGCTGCCTGTTAGTTTAGAGAAGACTAGAATGAGCACCTGTAAACTTAGTGCTCCACTTGAGAAAGCCATGTGGCCAGGTGCCCTGGAAGCCTTCCCTGGGCTTTCTCTGCCTCTTTCTTGTCCACATAGAGGTTGTCACTAGCCTGAGAATTGTCCATTCTTGTCCTCACTATTCTTTATAGTCTGCTGTGAGAATGTGTTCCTTGGTGCTTTATTATTTTGCTTGGCTTATTGTTGATATTATCATAAATTATTTCTCTGTACTCTTTTGTTCAGCACTATTTTGAGATTTACCTGCTCAATGACATTTAACTGGACATTATTATTTTTCACTGTTGTATGATCTTCCCTGGTGTAACTGTTAAACAATTTATCTGTTCTCCAGGCATATTAGAGGTTTTTTTTTTTTATTTCCAAATAATACTACTTTGAGCAAGATGATCATAGGTTTGAGGGAAGCCCTAGCAACTCAGAGAGATCCTCAGCAAGTGACCAAGAACCTGTCTCAAAATTCAAGAGAAAGGACCAGGGATGTAGCTCAGTGGTAAAGTGCCATGGAGTTCAACTCCCAGTATCAAAACAATAAAAATAAAAAATAATCAAGTGAGATCTGTGTGGCATTTACCCTGCTAAGGAAACTTCATCAGTTCCTTCCAAACATTATGTGGCCAAAGAGAAATGAGACTGCACTGATTTGGAAAATTTAGGCTAGCCATACCACAGGGCAAGAATGATGTAGGGTTGCTGTGGATTAGCAGGAGGGGAGAAAGAGGTTATGAATACTATATTCAGGAAAATGTTCTAGAACTATATAGTGGTGATCAGTGCACAATTTTGAGAATGTATTTAATGCCAGTAAAAAATCTTTTGAAAACGAATAAAATATTTAATTTTAAAAGAAGCTAGTTTTAACAAAAATGTAAATACATAAAATGAAAAAGAGGATAAAAGAAATGGCAGAGGAGGGTAAGGACAGCTCTGGTGCGTGAACAGTTGTAAAGGTGTGCTCCATGGGTATTTCTGGTTGAGGGACTACCAGGGGCTGCTGTCCTGGAGCAGCCATTGCAGATGTTTCTACTTCTCTCTCAGGTGGTAGAGGTGGTGGAAATGGAGCAGGAATCTCCATAAGCACCACAGATGGCCCTGCAGGTGCAAGAGGAGTAAAGGTCACCATCTATCTGTTTCTTCCAGGGACAAAATATTTCCCACTGCCTTTCACAGAGCTCCCACAACAAACCCATCCCTTGGAAGTGTTCCCAGAATGCATGCAGACAATGATGGCTCTACTGCCTATTGTTTCTGCCCCACCTTTGTTTTTGGAAGTTTTGCTGTGCCTGTCTGGTCCCATTCCATCCCTATATGCTCACACCCCCCCAACCCCAAACCTCTTCACTTGTGGCCTCTTCCTCCATGGGCTCCAGGTTTTCTATCAAAGTCAGGACCCAGAGGCCTAGGTCCTCCATGTCAGGGCCTGTCAAATGGACTGGGCTGTGGAGATTACTAGCTGGATTATGAAGCAATTGGAATCCACAGAGTGAGGAGACCACCCTAGAGGGCAGGGAGACAGCAGCATGAGAGGCCTGGCCTTTCCAACCATGAGGTCAGTCTTCTTGCACCCCACTGTTTAGAGAAGCAGGATGGGGCTCAGAGAGGGTTAGGTCCAATTCCAAGACTCACAGCTGTATGACCCTGTCACTTTGGGCAGCTCTCACCCTCCCAGCATTAGGTGTAGCTCATGTTGGGTGGAGGAGTAGTCATCTCTGAAGGCTGGCTCCCACATCTCCATCAGGCTCTCCATTGAGTTTGTTTGGAACATACATAAAATGCTGATACCATCTACCTCTGTAGCCACCTCTCCCTTCTGGGGTGGGACATGGAGGACACAGAGTCAATGGCTCAATTGTGACCTACCAGAAGTATCTGGGGATGGTTATTGCAAAATCCAAAGCCCTAATGGGCTTGTCCCAGATGGGGACAGCACAGCCCCAGCACAATAATGGCTGTCAGAGTTCAAAGTGGAACTGCTAAGGGAACAGTTAGAAACATTAGTGGCTTCAGGCCAGTTTGTTAGCTGACAAGAGGTGGTAGCTCCCTGCATTAGGAGCATTATCCCATGAGTCCTACCAGAACACTGCTTTCTGAAAATAGGCTTATCCCAGACAGGAGAGTCCCTGTGTGAAGACACCCAGGGATTCTCTGTGGTGCTGTTGAAATGGCTCCAGGAGGGAATAAGGTCCAGGTCCCATAGCTGTGAAAGGCTGAATGGCTGTAGAAACTTGGTCCACCTTGAAGGTGGTGAAGCCCAGCAGGCCCTTACTCCTGCTCTCAGAGTTTGGGGTGTGTTCCTTGAGATAGCAAGTGACAGAAAAATGGACCGAGTGCCAGGAGTCCCTGATGTTTTTGCTAAACACAGGATTACTAATCCTGATGATGTCTAAGACTTGGAGAGTGTGTGAAAGGACAGGCCACTGCCACCTGGACACTTGAGTCTAGGAATTATAATCAGCTGAATAGTAGAACACAAAATCATCAGAGGAGGGGAAGTGAAAGAGTGTCAGTGTTGCTCTTGTGATGTTGTCACTAATATGGAGAAAGTGATTCTGCATGAGGCCAAGCCTGGCAGAGAGGGTGGGGATAGGTGAGGAGTTTGTGCTCAGAATCCTTATGGTTCAGGACTTTGGCCCTCCCCCTTCCATCCCTACAAGGAAGGTGGTCAGGGTGGATTCTGGGCTAGGTGTCTCTGTTCTTTAGGCCCTGGCTGTGGAGTCCCCTCTGATCCCACACTCAACCTGAGGCTGAGCTCATTCACACTAGTGCTTGGCCCTGGTTCTTCCACCATTGATTTGGAGCTGAGGCACCTGCTCAATGAGAACCTGCAGTGAGCCGGTAAAGAGAGAGCCTGGTAGCTGGCAGGGAGCCCCTGGTCCTGCCTGGCCTCTGTTCAGGCTGTTTTTGCCCCTTGTGTCCTTCTCCCCAAACCTCATTCAGACCCCATGTCTCAGAGTTCTACCCTACGAGGACAGGTGATGACACTGGGGACTCAGAATGAAGCCTGGACACTCCCAGTCCCCATCTCTGGTCCTGTCCTGGGGATGTCCATGACAGGACGCAAGGCTCACAATCTCCCACCAGTTCCTGCCTCAGCTTTGTTTCTGCAAACTCAAGGAAGGCATTGCGGGGCTACTCATGGTGGTTGACTTTTGTGGGTTCAGTTGCCTTGCTTTGTTGGGTGTGGGCCTAGGAATGCAACCTGTACCACACTCTTCCCAACAGGTTCTGCCTGTCTGGGGTCCTCAGTCTGGGACCTGAGGAAGGGGCCATGCAGCCAGACAGGGAGCTCTGGCTGTGGGGATTCCTAAAGCCTTGGCCTCCACAGAGGAGACAAGAAAACATGTTTACTCACGAAAGTTCTTTCACCAAATGAACTGGGGAGGAGGCTGTTGCTACAATGTGCATGCTGCAGGGTTCTATTTCTTCCATGCAAAGAAGAAATAAAGTAGAGAGTGAGATGTTAGCCACAGTCATTTCATAGGTCAATCTTGGAGGTGACATCACATGAACATTTGTCATGTTCCAGAGGTTACAAGGAAGTCACTCAACTCAAGTCACACCCTGCATGTTGCAGGGTTTCCAAGTTGTGTTTGGGTCTATCACCAAGGAAGGAGGTCATGCGTCGGGGGTCCCTGACCTGACCACTCCTCCATATAGAATCACACATTTGCCTCGGGGCTACTCTTGGCTTTCTTCCAGTCCCATGATATTTCTGTATATGTACACAGCCAACCCCAACACTGTTCCCCACATCCATTGACAGGCCTGGGAGCAGACAGGGTCCCAGCTCTGAGTAGACAGATGTGGGACTAGGCCCACATCCTCCTCCTGTCCTCTCATGTGACCTTGGACAAGTCATCATGTCTCTCAATCCTTCCCCAGTCTCCTACTGTACAGTGGAGTCATCCTAGCATTTGCTCCCTAGTGATGTCACCAGGCATATGTGAGAGAGCACTTTGAAAACCTGCTGCCACTTCTGTGTAATGCACAGAAGTAGAGATCCAATATAGGAACAGGTGGGATGTCACATAGAATAGAGCTAACAGGCCTAGCCTCCTTCCTTGTGACTTTGTAAATGTCATTTTCCTTCCTGACCTTGTTTTCTCTGCATGGTGAGAGGGTTGAAGTGCAATCAGTGCATGTGACCTTGGACAAGTCATCATGTCTCTCAATCCTTCCCCAGTCTCCCACTGCATAGTGGGGTCATCCTAGCATTTGCTCCCTAGTGATGTCACCAGATACTCATCTCCCTAGGCCTTCCAGTTGCTTCCCATGGTCTTTAGATTCAGACCTATGTGCCCTAGCCAGGCCTGGTGCTGGGCCTATTGCTTAGCAGCTCCCAGCTCCCTCACTCTGGTATGCACATCTGAGCAGTTCCCTTTCCTTTAGTGTGACTTGGGTTGAGTGACTCCCTTGTAACCTCTGGAACATGACAAATGTTCATGTGATGTCACCTCCAAGACTGACGTATGAAATGACTGGCTAACATCTCACTCTCTACTTTCTTATTTCTTCTTTTTGTGTTGTTTCCTTTTCCCTCTCTTCCTGAGATCGCTGGATCTGGGGAAGCTGCTGCTCTCTTCTGTGGCTCCCTAAGGAGAGGCTTATGAGGCTTAGGACAGAGAGGGCAACATGTGAGGGGAAAAGAGGCCTCTGCACTAGTTGAGTTCTGCTAGTAACCCTGTGACTCAGCTTGGAAGCAGACTTTGCCGTAACTGAGCCTCAGCTGAGAATGTGGCCCCAGCCTCATGAGAGACATGGCAGAAGCCCCGCCCAAGTCTTCTTGCATTTCTGATCCAAACATACACACACACACACACACAAAACAAACAAAACCCCTGAGATCACAATGAGATGTTGTTTCATCTGCTCTATTTCTGTTAATTTTCAAATAGTTTTGGGTCACTATAGAGCCTGTCAGTCCCCAGAATCTGTACCCAGCATGGTTCATCCTTCCCTTCTCTCCTCATGGGCTTCCTTCAGCCACACTAGCTGTCATCCTATCTCCTCTTTGGACAACTCACTTCCACTTTTGAAACCGATCATGGTTCAACTTTCACATGGCAATACTGATTGTTTAAAAAGTATTGATGGATAAATACTTTTTTTTTTTGGTACTAGAGATTGAACTTAGGGGCACTCGACCACTAAACCACATCCCCGGCCCTATTTTGTGTTTTATGTAGAGACAGGGTCTCACTGAGTTGCTTAGTGCCTCACCATTGCTGAGGCTGGCTTTGAACTCGCAAATCTCCTGTCTCAGCCTCCCTAAGTGCTGGGATTACAGGCTTGCGCCACCGCACCCAGCTGATAAATACTTTTAAGATATTTTACTATGCATTATTTGATCCAGAACACTTGAAAAAGCATAAATAATGATTTCCTAAGTAAATCTTTTATTTTTATTTTTAGTTGTAGATGGACACAATACCTTTATTTTGTTTACTTAGTTTTTTTTTTTTTAATTTTTTTAGTTGTTGATGGATCTTTATTTTATTCATTTATTATTTATATGTGGTGCTGAGGATCGAACCCAGTGCCTCACGCATGCTAGGCAAGCGCTCTACCACTGAGCCACAGCCACAGCCCCTTGTTTACTTAGTTTTTTTATGTGATACTGGGGATCAAACCCAGTGCTTCATGCATGCTAGGCAAGCGCTTTGCCACTGAGCCACAATCCCAGCCCTCTATGTAAATCTTTAAGGGATAGAATCTATAATAAATATATTGTAATGTGGACAATATGAAATCATTTACATCAAATATAATTGACAAAATTACTTTCATTAAACTAAAAATAAATGTTGATAAAATGAAATTGGTGAGCCCTATGATGTATTTTTATTTTATTTTTAAATGTTTGGTTGTTTGGATTGAACTCAGTGGTGCTTTACCACTGCACTATATCCTTGGGATATAGTTTATTTTTAATTTAGGAGACAGGGTCTAAGTTGCCAGAGGTGGCTTCAGACTTACTATCTTTCTGCCTTAGCCTCCTGTGTCTTGTAGAGAATTTTCATTAGTATAGGTGTGTGGCCTAATGCCCTGCTATTTTTTTTTTTTTTTTTGGTACCAGGGATTGAACTTGGGCACTTAACCACTGAGCCATATCCCCACCTTTTTTTTTTTTTTGTATTTTATCTAGAGACAGGGTCTTACTGAGTTGTTTAGGGCCTCACTAATGTATTTTTAAACCACAGAATTAAAGGTCTCTGAAGAAGTCTAGGCATGCATGTGCGCTTTTGCTGACAATCACGGAGCTCTGCACTCTCATGTCATTTTCTCATGTCGTCTGCAGGGGCCAGTGTCTGACTTCGTGTCTCCACCACACTGCCCATTGCAGAAGGTTTTCAAGTTTTGCCCTCTACAGTACACGTTTAATAATGTAGATAATTTGTTTAACAAATACTTATTTGCTTTTATTCTTCATTACAATTTGTAAGCTAATGAAAATTTTCTACAAGAAACAAACACATGGTCATCCACTAGCTATAAGATGTACCTGTGTCACATGAAGACATGAAAAGTGATAGATCCATCCCACATCTCTATTTCCATTTCCCTCCTTTCTCCATCCATTGTGTACAAACATTCAAGTCAAGCATCTTGTCACAGATGTAATGTAGCCCAGATTTATTCAGTCATGTTTTTCTTTTTGTGATGGGAATTTTTGATGGATTGCATGGTGTGCTCCTCAGAGTCAGAATGTAACAGAAATGATGGGATCCTACTACAGGTCATCTGCAAGAGTTCTCATTGGACCTTTGTCAAATGGTAGATCTTATGGTTAGCATGGTTGAGGTCTGGCACACACTGTCTACTATACCCAAAGCTCTAAGTTTTCTTTTCCCTGGGAAACTTTCACTAAAATCCTTTGTGTCCTGAGAGAACATCCAGCCAGAATAATGAGGTTGGTGATAATTATTTGACAGAGAGAAGGTTGTGATTTTAATTACCTGTACACAACAGTTTATCACTCTACATTGTATTATGATCTGTGGTGTCCCTCCCGGACAGTGACTTCAGAGTCTATGCCTTAGTTCCAATTCTATCTCAAAGAGTAGTTGCTAAACACTGATGAATGAATACACTTACTTGAGACCTAAGGTCTGACAGGTTGGAGAATATTATTTGAATTTGGTTAGTGAAACTAGTCTGTGGGATACTGTAATGATGGATATATATTTATTACACATGCGTCTAAACCCATATAATATGAAGATGGAGGCTTAGTGTAAACTAGTTTACACTAGAGATAATAGTCTGTCAATTCACCAAATGTAACAAATACATCAAATTTGGTGGGAGGTGTTGATAATGGGGGAGATTGTATATGTTTGGGGTAGATGGTTTATAGGATTTCTCTTTGCCTTCTGCTCAGTTTTGCTGTGAACCCAAAACTGTAATAAGAAATAAAGTCTATTTAAAAAACCCTTATGGAGCAACTAAGTTTAAAAGAGAGAAGAATAAAACATGGAAACATCATAAGGAAACTAAAATTAGAATGATCAAACTGTACTCATAAAGAACAGAACTGAAGTTGCAAAAACCATACTCCCAGAAGTGGACACATCTAGGAAGAGGCCCTAAAAATGCAGAGAAAAGATGTAACAGAAGAGGGGCTAGGATTGTAGCTCAGTGGTAGAGCACTTGCCTATCACGGGTGAGGCACTGGGGGTTTGATCCTCAGCACCACATAAAAATAAATAAAGGTATTATGTCCATATACAACTAAAAAGAAATAAATAAAAATATCTATGTTTAAAAAAAGATGTAACAGAAGAAACAATGTGAAAGGAGGCTATGGATACATAGTAGAGAGAAGCACAATAGTCCATCCATTTAGTGATAGATATGCATCACACACAAGGGTGTCATTCCTGGGAGAGGTCTACAACAAAAGGAACAGAAGCCACACTGAGAAATATACTAGAAAACTTTCCTAAACTGGCTAAATCTAAACTATGCTTTTATCATTATTTTGATTTCCTTTGTTCCTGGGCTTTTGTTTCTATTCACCTTCATAGCTTTAAGAGTGTGAGCAGTGCCATTTAGTATGGACTTTTTGAGCATGCCAACCTCTTAGGTTAAAAACAACTCATTGAGAGGTTGAGGTGTGGGTCAGTTGCAGAGCTCTTGCCTATCAAGTGCAAAGCCCTGGGTTGGGTTCCTGGTACTGCAAACATAAACAAGTAAGTAAACAAATTAAATTTCATTGTACATTTGGTTTTCTCATTATGAAAAGAAATCATTTCCTTGATATATTTAAAAATATTTATTTTGTCTTCTGTGAACTACTTTTGCCCTTTTCCTATTTTCCTGTTGGTGTTTTGATTTGCTTTCAAAAATGGCTCTTTTGGTGACTTAGCAAGCTGCATGGGGAAGTGGGTAGGGTCACAGAGTCAGAATTTTCCACGGAGGTGCTAAGGGTGGAAATCAGTACCTCTAGGCTAGGTAAATCATTCTTTTTATATTTGAAAATGATACTGCTTTGCTCTTGTGAAGGAGGCTCATTAAGTTTCTATGTTCAAACTTCCTAGTTTGAGCAGTCCCCTCCTCTTCAGTGTGATCTGGATTTACTGTCTCTCATGTGGCATATAGAACATGACAAAAGTTCATGTGGTGTCACCTCCAAGATTTATTTACAAAATAACTATGAATAACATCTCATTCTCTCTTCTTTCTTCTTTCCTTTCCTCTCCCCATCCTTCTTTCATTTCTTTCTCCTCATTCTCTTCTTCCTCCTCCTCATTTCTTCTTCCTTTCTTCCTCCTCCTCCTCCTTTCTTCCTCTTCTCCACCTTCTCTTCCTCCTCCTCCCATTCTTCTTCCTCTTCTCTTTCTTCCTTTCTTTTCCTCTTTCTCCTCCTTCTTCCTCTTTCTTTGTTTGCTTTTTCTTGTCTCCTTGGGATATTTGGTTCTGGGGAAGCTGCTGCTCTCTTATGTAGCTCCACGTAGAGAGGCTCATGAATCTTAGGGCAGAGTGGGCAATGGAGAGAGGAGGAATGAGGCCTCTGTCCTACCTGAGTCCTGCCTGTAGCCATGTGACAGAGCTTGAGAGCAGATCTTGCTGTAACTGAGCTTCAGCTGAGACTGTGGCCTCAGCTTCATAAGAGAAATGGTAGAAGCCCCCAGCTGAGACCTCTTGCATTTCTGATCCAGAGAAACTGAGCCTACGAATGTTTGTGGTTTTATATGCTTTGTTTGGGGGTAATTTTTCAAATACTAGCATGTTACTGGTACATTTGGCAAAACCAAAGAATCTAACCCTGCCCTTTCCTATCCCTCCCCTCCTGTCATTGTGTCCTTCTCCTGTGCACATTGGCCTCCCAGGATTCCATTTGTTATCAGCTATAGGCATCAATGTCACCACAGTGAGACCTTTTCAGATGGCTCCATGTGGTGACTGCAGCCCTCCCTAAGAACCCCATGCTTTCCTTTGATATAACACTTGGTCTTTTCTTCCAGTCATATTTCTCTAGTCATTTGTTCTCCTCCTCCAGATTTGAGCTCATGGAAGGCAGGGATCATATTGGCCTTTTTCTTTGCAGTTCCCAGGCCTAACTTAGTACAAAGAACAAGGTAAGGATTTGAGGCATAGTGATTGGATAAGTGAGAGGATCTGAGAACTTGTTGAAGCAGGCTCCAGTCACTGAGCAGCTCAGGTAGTGGAGATGGATGCTTCTAATGGGAGGTTCAGTTCTGTGTGGTGCAGGGTAATGGTCACAGAGCCCTCTGGTGGCTCTTCCTGGCTGCAGGTGCTCCCGCAGTGCATTCCGGGCTCCGTCTCCCCCTGGTGGCCAGTGTTCACCATGCACCTATGGAAGAAAAACTGCCATAGGTAACAGGGCTTTGCTGGAGTGATTTCTAGGCCTCAATTTACCAAATTCCTGGGGACAAAAAATGGGGCCTGAAGGATCCAAGGGCATTAAAGTGACTTTTCCTTTCCTCTACTGGCCATACTCACCTGGGAGTCCATTGTTCTCATGAAGCCTTTTCACTAGAGCGAGGGCAAGGACTTTGGTTCCAGTTCCACATGAGTCCCTGAGATTCCATAAGGTGGTCTTTCTCCCCCTCCAAGGATGAGTGGTGCATTAGTGCACCATTCTGCTGTATCCCACATCTGTCTTCCTATCTCCTTTGTACTCTGATGGCCCTCCAGGGGGCAGAAAGATTTTGCCAAGGACCAGAGCACAGTGTCACACCAGGGGCAACTCAGATTGGGGAACCCATAGGACCCTTGTGATGACATAATTTAAGCTCCAGAATATGTAGGAAAGGAAACTGAGGCCTTCTTTCCTGTAGTCTCTTCTTCCAGGGTACTTGTCCTAGTCAAATGTGCCAAGGCTGGGGCCCCAAAACAGGGTCCCGGACTATGTTCTCCCCTTCCTGTCTTTGAGGGCTTTATTTTGTTTGTATTTTGGCTGTGCTGGGGTTGGAACTCAGTGCCTCAACCATGCCAGGAAGCACTGTACCACTGAGCTATACCCAGAGCCACTCTGTTGCTCTCTTTGGGATGGTCCAGGCTTATATTTTTTCTGTCTTCTAGGTGATGGCTTATTTTTAAATTAGATTGTTCTGTATTAAAGAAGGAATACTTCTTTAAAACACCAATAGGCAAAATTTATAAAGTTCTATGAGGAAAACATAAAATGAATAGAAGGCTGAAAACATGTAGTTTGTATAACAGCTGTGAACCAAGAAACATAATTTCTATAATAATACTAATGTATCTTTGGTATCTAGTTTGCTTCCACAAAGACACATAAATTAATCAACTCAATCAATGCAATCCTTTATAAATTTTACTTTATTTATAACTTTCTTACAATCTTACATATTTTTAAATAATTTACCCAAATCTTGACTTAGTTTTGTATTGTATCCCTATTTTGAGACCACAGAAATATTTACAACAAAAATCTATCCTTTGAACACAATATTAAATAAGCTCAAGTTTAGACTACCTTAGAGCCATCCTAACATGGTTAGGGTGAGAGGTAGACATTAATATCAGGTAAGGTGGGGCTTTTGACAGGTAACACAATACCATAAGATAAATGGCCACAAGATAAACATTCCCATTTTGACTGGTCTTTCTGCTGGAGAACTAACACAGAGCTGTATTCCAAACTTCTCCCTTTCCTGCACTGCATTCTCTGCAGGCAAACAAGCTACAGAAGCAGGCAGGCAGGCAGGCTGGTAACCTCTGACATCATTCTTGAATCCTCTGTGGACCATATCACACTATCTCTATCTGAATCCAAACAAGTTTATATCAAAGTCCATATCCTCTCTGCATTTTCTTTTTTTTAATTTATTTTTTAGTTGTAGATGGATGCAATATCTTTATTTATTTATTTTTATGTGGTGCTGAGGATCGAACCCAGTGCCTCACGCATGTGAGGCAAGCGCTCTACCACTGAGCTACAATCCCAGCCCATCCTCTCTGCATTTTCAATTGTGCATCTTAGTGTATTACCTGAATTACAGCCAGCACACAGCTGTCTGCTAAGTCTTTCCCAAATATGCAAATCAAGCAATTCTACTTTAAGGAAACAAAACTTTGTGTGTATGTGTGTTTTGCCAGGGATTGAACCCAGGGCCTTGTGCATGTGAGGCAAGCACTCTACCAACTGAGCTATATCCTCAGCCCAAAGAAAACTTTTAATAACAAATCCTAAAAACTGCATCAACTGTGCCTTCTTCATTCTAAGCATAACATAACTCTGTTTATGGTTTAAATTCCCCATTGTTAATGTTAAGCTATCTTAAAGATTCCTCCCTCTACTCTCTTTAAATTGACTAATGCACATTTTTCAATGAGGGAGAAGCCAATTATCCACCTGGCATTTTTCCTTCTGAATTCCTCTTGAGGGTCCCTGTTCCAGGCACCAATTGTCACCTGCAACCTGTGTGGGGATGGAATGAGTAACACTCGGAGGTGTGGGCTGGCTGGGAATAAAAAGTCTGAAAAAGCAATATCAAGAAACAAAGCAGGGCTGGGGCTGTAGCTCAGTGGTAGAGTGCTTGCCTAGCATGTGTGAGGCTCTGGGTTAGGTTCTTAGCACCACATAAAAAATAAATAGAATAAATATGTTGTGAAAGTAATTCTTAAAGAAATAAAGCAAAAGACTCAGGAAAATATTTTTCAAAGCAGGGGCATGACAGGTGGAAGAGACCTGATGGGTCTGATCCTAACAAAGGGAAAAGCCCACAAATGCTTTATTTATAGTGAAACACACCAACACACACCAACGGAATTTATTGTGGGGAGGGTTTCAAGGTAAACAAGAAGCTAGAGGCTCTGTGGAAGTTGGCCTGATAGGGGACTTATCACTTGGACTGTAATTCTTCCTCTTCCAGTAGCTGGTGCCACAAGGCTAGTTGGGGCACTGGTACCTGTCTCTACCTCTGGGGAGTTGCATTTGGACCTGGGGCTGTGTGAGCCAGTAAATTCCACGGTATTTCAGAATTCTCTTTGATCAGGACGTTTGCCAAGGCAGTGCAGGAGCCTCAGATTGGTGAGATTAGGCAGAGTTCTCTGAGGGGCACACCTCTGCTTAGAGATGGCTTAGACACACCCATGGTTCATTTGTGGCTTCCCACAGATACCTGCTCCCCAGGGGTTTTCTTGTCACTGGGAAAGAATGTATTGGGAAAGGATCCGTGTCATCAATGTGTTGCCCTCTTACTCCCTCCATCTTCCCAGGTCAGACTATTTTGGGGTTTGTCATTTTCTATATCTTACACCAACATTCTCTCCAGTGGAGGCAGAGGGGGATTGATAAATGTCACTCCAACAAAGGCTTTTTCCTGAGCCTTGAGTCCAGCAGATGTACTACCCACTTTGAACTGGTTGACAGGGCCCCAGATTTGTTTTTTTAGGTTTTAAAAAATATTTTTAGTTATAGATGGATACAATAACTTTATTTATTTATTTATTTTTCTGTGGTGCTGAGGATGAGACCAAGTGCCTTACACATGCTAAGCAAATGCTCTATTACTGAGCCATAACTCCAGCCCATCCTGGAATTTTTGATAGAGACAGAATGTATAAAATGGAGTATTGAGCTTCTGGAAGAAAAGCAAAGTAATAGAGCATTAATCCATTTTACTCACCCTTCTGAAGATCTCCCTGTGACCTCCAAGATGAAGCAAGAGTTTTGAGATGAGACTGGATTCCTTGCTTTGCCAATCTCCTCCTGGGTTCTTGTCTCACAGATTTGAGAAATAAAATCTATGGACAATAATGGAAGGGAAGAGCAGGATTCTGCCATGTGGGAAGGGGAGAGATAGCAGGAAAACTCCATTTTGGTATGCTAGCTTAGAGGCTTAAAAAGAAGTTGAAAGTATCAGGTCTATTGATTGTGGCCTTTAGCCGGGGGGTTATTTCTTCTTGTAATTCTCATATGGGTTCACCCCCACCTTGAATTTTCCTGCCTCTGGGACAGGATCTGCCTGGAGTATTCCCACAGGTGAACCTCATGGTCATATATATTTGAAATAGGCCTTGAAGGTGCCCATTAATATTTCTAGCACTTATCCTTGTGGCCTTAGTATTTGATTGAATAAGACCTCAACTGGGGCCCATAATTTCTGGTTGCTGATCATTGCTATTCATTCACACACTGATTGGCTGGCCACCTAAAATGTGTGGCTTAATCATTTCAAAGTCATCCTTATTCTTACCAATTTAGATGGACTCTTTTTGTTAAAGTTCTATTTAAGTCATACAAACTGAAAGGCATTTGAATCCATTCATTAACCTTATGAATTCTTTTTTTTTTTTTTTTTTTTTAATTTTTATTCTTGTTTTATTTAGGCTTACATGTTGACAGTGTAAATTGACTCATTGTACATAGAGAGGATAACATATCAATTCTCTAGTTGTAAGTTGTATAGAATCACATCATATATGCAGTCATACATAAAGTTAGGGTTATTATGACCATCATATTCCATCACCCCCCTTATGAATTCTTATTTAGCTAATTTTGATATTGTGTTCATCACAAGCACATAAGTAGACATTATAATACCATACACAGGTGTGCCCACATACATAAAACATGAAACAAAGATCTTGTAGCTTTGTCACAGGTAAAATAGAGCTCATCACCAATTTTTATAGTATAACCTATAGATATGGAAAATGACAAACCCCAAATGACAAACACCAATTTTTATAGTATAACCTATAGATATGGAAAATGACAAACCCCAAAATAGTGTGGCTTGGGAAGAGGGAGTGAAGAGGAGAGTAGCACATTGATAACATTGACACTGCCTAGTGGCAGAACAATCCCTAGAAAGGAAGCCAAACTATTGATCCTTCCCCAGATAAATCCTTTTTCAGGGACAGTACAATGGGACCCTGAAGAGAAAGATATAAGCACTGAACAATGACCCTACATCCTCCATTCTTCTCCAAGTAAAAATATTGCCTGTTAAAAACAAATTTCAAATTCTCACAAACCTGTTTCTTGAGTGCCCAAACTGACATGCTTTGTTAATAATTAAGTCACATCTCAGTGTAACCTATATAAATACAGACTCCCCCTTGGCCAGTGGCTCATTTTCCACCAGGAAGGTGGGTCCATCAGAGGCATAACTCTGTTGCTGAATAAAGGCTTTGCTGACTGGGAAGTTTGCACCTGCCTTGGTCCTTTTGTGCTAAGATAACCCAGACATGAATAGGGCCTGTGCAATTGGGAACATTAGGAATGCAGTCTGAGACACGGTGGATGCTGAAGTCAAAAGTTGAGGTGGCCACTCATCCTTCATGGGGCAGATTTACTCCCACCATTACTATTGTTTATTTCCCTGCTTAGAACTCTTTAAAGTAAAAGAGGATTTTTACACATGGGCTTTTTCCATTGTTCTTCCCTGTCCTTAGCTCTAAAATTTTTATTCCCCATTTTTGCTAGGTTCCTGTAATTGAATTTCCCCTTGTGCATTTAACCTCCCACCCTCCATATGTTCACCCCCCCCCCCCGGGATTTCTTGCATAACCAGGGTCCCTAACTGCTCAGTCCTACTTACTAGGGATTTCTTGCCCAATCACCAAAAGAAGCACATCTCCCTCAAGCTTGAGATACATTCTCCTACTTTGGTCTATGTAGATGCATAGAATTACTTGGTCACCATGGTACTTGCCTGGGCCTTTTTCCTGTGTTGTCTATCTACTTTTGATCCACTTTGGAATTTGGGTCCTTTCTTGGCCTCAGGGATGGCAGTTTACTCACCAACTCTGTGGTTACCACAATAAGGCAGTGAGACATGTTACTTCTGAGGAGAGGGATCATCAAGACCCCTAGGCAATAAATGGAGTTCCACATTGGGTGCCAAAATTGTTAGATATAACAAAGTGGTGCTAGAAATAAAATACACAGTCAAAAGTGGGTGGGCAAGGCAAGTTTTTCTACCAGAAGGGCTGTGCTACTGGAACATGGCTAGCAAGGGCATCTAGCCATGTTTGTATACTTGCCTGTTTGTATACTTCAGGCAGTGTGGCCCTTTTCCCTGATTGGGGGTCTTCAGGGTATAATCTATATGATTGGTTAATTTTAAAGTTAGGGTGGGTAAGGGGAAAGGGCTACAATTAAAATGACTACAATTGCATCCATTTGAGTCTGAATACTATATTCTGAAAATAGACCACCAGACTTTATATTTCTCACATACAAGCTGGAGAGAGAGAAAGAAAGAAAGTGCAACAGTCATTCCACCCCCATCTATTGCCCATGGCCTGTGTGGGCAATGGAAACAAAGTTTCCTCTGGTGGAATGGGCTGGCTGAGCAATAAAGGCTAAGAGAAATAAAATGGCAAAATAACCACAGAATACATAAAGTAGTTTCAAAAGCGGGGGCAGGATGGGCAAGCTGACCAGACAGGTCTAGCTTCTAACACGAAGAAGCCCATGTGTGCTTTGCTTATGTGGGGGAACCTCAAAGGCCTTCTTCATTGAATGTTCTTCACCAAGATAGGAAAAAGTGGGGTAGGTAGGTTGCTCAGTTCCTAATGGGTTATGCCCATTTCCAGTAACCTTCCTAGTAGAGCAGAAGAGAAAGGCACATGCATTGGGTGGTCTTTCACCTCAGAAATACTACAGGAAGTTTGCAATGCCAGCCCTGTCTCCTCCCTGGCTGCCACGCCGAGAAGAAGTTCTTATGTATTCCACGGATGGCTTTTCACATAGTCCCCCTTTTTACTTTGCAAGCGTAAATGATGAGCTGTTATTTCAAGTTCCTGGAATCTTGACCTGAGGGTATGACAACATATTATTACAATGTAAAAGGGAATTACTAGCAAATATATCATTCCAATAATATGCCATGCAGAATGTTTCAGCATATTTCCAGGATTAAAGCCATTCAATTCTTGAAGTATTTCATCAGCTAGAAAGGTAGGGTCCATAAGATCAATTTTGCTTTTTTGAATATTCTGGATGTGACAATGCAACTCCATAAGGTCCAGGCCATTATTATTGCTATGCCAAATATCCATTAGATGATTTTGGGGGTGGTTACCAGGGATTGAGCTTGGGGTTACTCAACCACTGAGCCACATCCCAGCCCTATTTTGTGTTTTATGTAGAGACAGGGTTTCACTGAGTTGCTTAGTGCCTTGCTGTTGCTAAGGCTGGCTTTGAATTCGCCATTCTCCTGTCTCAGCCTCCCAAAGTGCTGAGATTACAGGCATGCGCCACCATACCTGGCTCCCATTAGATGATTTTTAACCATTCCCAATCCCATTGGGAAGCAATATATTTGTTTGCAGTAACAGACATATTTATAATCAGCATGGCATTTAAGCCTTTCCTTAAACTTGAAAGTGGAAAGTTCATTACCAATATTTATGACAGTAGCTTCTAAGGCATTCAACTTAGTTTCGATCTTTTCACCAATATTTATCTGATTTTGGAGGGCTTTGGAAGTACTTTGAGCCAAATTATTAAGAAAATTTTCATGTTGAATGTTCTGAGAAATAGCCACTGAGGCCATAACAGTAGTAGTGATGAATGAAATTAAAGCAGCTACTCTAAGAATTATGAGGCCAAGAGCTCACTTAGGTCTGATTAACTGAACATGCATCTGTTGTAAAACTTGAACACCAGTATTAGCATACCATGGTTCTGAAATATTGGCTGGTGGTAAGACAAAAGAGGGTTGGTGAAGAATTAACCATCTTTTCCCTCTGTTAAATCTAGTGATGCAATTCATTAGATTGCATCTTTTATAGGCTACAAGATATTTATCATCCTTTTTCTTAACTCTTGCATTTCCAGTAATTAAAGCATAAAGATATTAAACAGAGGCCCACAGACTATAGCATGAACCCTCTTTGCAGTTTCTGCCTACAAAGTCAGGCAAAGACAACCTGTATAATGTAGATAGTCTTAGGCTGTTATTAAGTGCCAAAGATCTTTTTGGACACTGTCTTCACTGAAGGTTAAAATATTACCAGTGAAAACTCCAGGGGTCATGGCATTTTATGTATTTTTCTTAAAAAAAAATTTTTTTTTTAGTTGTAGATGGACACAATGTCTTTATTTTATTGGTTTGTATGTGGTGCTGAGGATCGAACCCAGGGCCTCACACATGCGAGGCAAGCGCTCTACCGCTGAGCTACAATCCCAACCCTGTATTTGTCTTTTATCAATTCTTGGAGACCAGTCTAAAATATATCCTCCATTTCTAGAAACTTTATGTTGTACTAGAAAGATATTTTCACATTCTATCCATTTAGAAAAGTTGCCAAATTCTATTGCAGAATGATTAGGACAGTAAAGTACTGGTGGACGTTCTGTGGAAATGACTGGCTTGTTATGAGAAAGCCCCATTTTAATAACTGGACATATGGTCTTGAGTCCCTGCAGTCAGTACAATTAGCTAGTGTAGACCCCCCATATGCTGTCTTTTTCTCAAAAGATACCCTTAGACAGCCAGCATGCTTATCATGGGACAAACATTTAGGTAGCTGTCCTCTGTAACCAGTATACTTACATCTAGCCACATGATGGGTGTAATATGAGTATCTGTAAAACCACCCATCATATGAGTATCATTAGTATATACTGGGATTGATTCTGCAGTCCACATTGCTGGGTGAACTAAAGGTGGATCTGGAAAATATGTCCAATAGGTTTCTCCCTGGACCCCAATTATTTGCTCAATAGAGCTATCATGGCCACAAACATTGTGGCTGGAGACTTAATTTTGCCTTATTGTTGAACTATCTGGTCAGCCTGTTGTGTCAGATTTTTCAATTTTTTCCATGATGGTAGTTTAGACATTCAATCTCTCTAGGCCTTCTTCATCCCTTTCTTCTTTCTAGCTTCCTGTTCCTGCTGGGAGTCAGAGCTGATATCTCTGGATTGATATTTAGTCATTTGAACTTTGGCTCTAGGTCTTCCATGTCTGATGGCACATTTGGGTACCCAAATAGAATGAAAGGCAGTTTCTGGAAAAACACAAGCATGACCTCTACCCCACATTATCACTGAATCTGGTCCTTCTCACTGTCCTGTTTGTAAATCTTTCCACCAAACTTGGCCCAAGGGACCTGTTGCAGTGGAAGATGTGTCTCTTGGCAGCAGTGTGACCTTCAGAGTCACAATTTTAAAAATTTAAAACAAGCAAAGCATGATTAGAGTTATTTTGTGGGGTCTTATTTCCTCCTTTTTGTTTTTGTAATTGTAGCTTAATAGATAAATGAGCTTATTCTACAATGGCTTGACCTTGAGGATTATCAGGAATACCTGTTTTATGATCAGTATGAAATTAATGGCAAAACTGCTGAAAAGAACAACAAGTATAAGCTGAAGCATTATCAGTTTTAATTTGTAAATGACATCCCAATACTGCAAAAGCAGCTAGGCAGTGATAACAGATTGAGTATTTTCTTTTACATGGTCAGTGGCAAAAATAAATTAAAGAGTAACTATCAAAGTCGGGTGTGGTGGTGCATGCCTGTAATCCCAGCACTTTGGGAGGCTGAGACAGGAGAATCATGGGTTCAAAGCCAGCCTCAGCAACAGCAAGGTACTAAACAACTCAGTGAGATCCTGTCTCTAAATAAAACACAAAATAGGGCTGGGGATCTGGCTCAGTGGTCACTCAGAAGTCTGAGTTCAATCCTCAGTACCAAAGGGGGGAAAAAAGATTAACTGTCAATAATAACATGAACATAACAATGTTTGCCAAACTGAGGGATGAGTTACATTCATTAGCCATAACTGATTTGGATGTAAACCACAGGGATTAACCCCAGTTGGTGAAGATGGAATATGTATAACACATTGTAGACATTGGTGAACAATTTGATGAGCTTGTTCCCTAGTAATATTAATTTTTTTATGTCAACTGGAAGCATCCTGATGATGCAAAGAATGTGAGGCTTATGCACAATCATTTAAAGACATTTGTTGACAAATTGCGACAAGTGTATCAATCTTACCATTACCTGATGCTAAAGGACCTGAAAGATTAGAATATGCTCTGGTATGGCCAATGAAACAAGGATGTGGATGCATTTCAATTGTCTTTTGTAAAGTATGAAACAAATGCAATAACTCTTCTGATGATATGTTTCCAATAGTGGATGTTTCAATACTTTTTGCTACTTCAATCATATATAAACTATCCAAATAAATACTAATTGGTTGATTATCAAAATGAATTAAAGCACAAATGAGAGCTTCAAATTCTTCTCATTGTGCAGAAGAATTTGATGTCTGTATTATCTCTGTATGAGCATGGGTATAGAACCCTCCTTTTCTTGAACATGAACCATCAGTAAACACTGTTATTGCTCCAATTATTGGATGAGCATGTACAATTTTGGGAAAACTGAATAACTTTATAATGACGATAATGGCTTTCTGTTTGACCAGGGAAATTAGCAAAAGCTATTTGCCAAGTATTGGAAGATTTCCAGAGCCAAGTATGCTGTTGAGTAGAAAAAAGGGGTAGCAATAATATGAGGTTGTGACTCAACCAATTGTAAAAGTTGTGTTCTTCCTTTAATAACAAACTGAGCAATAAAATCATGGAATGAAGTCAATGACTTCTGAGGAGAATGAGCTAGGCTAAGCCATTTAATAATTCCAAATGATTGCCATATTGCTCCTGTAGGGGTATGAACAGTGGGAAATGTTAATAAATACATAGGCTCACATGGATTAATTCTAGTAAGCTGGGCTCAGTAACGTAGGTCACAAGATTAATGTTTGCCTAAGTTGCTTTTCAAAAACTGGCAGGTTTTTGTTTAGCTCACATCAGCTGAAACTCCTGATTCTCTCACTTGTGCCTTCACAAGAGTCCCATGGGTGAGTTTCTGATGTCAAAAGGCCAACAACTCCACCCTCAGATCATGCTATTGTGGCCATTTTCTGAACATGTGTCCCATCAAGCACTATGTAGATTAACTATGCACACAGACAACTGAATCCCTCACCTCAAATCAACTTTCCCTGGCTTTCTTGTCACATAAACACTCTTAAGCCTCAGGGAGGCAGATTTGAGTCTGAGATCTCTCCCTACCATCCTTGGCCTCCTTATGAATGAACTGTCTTTTGAGCCACTTGCAGATTCAGGGAGGATCACTGTGAGGAAGGCATGACAGGCCTGGTTTTGTAACACATAAACCACTGCCTAGACCCCTGGGAGACTGTTTCCACCTGTTCGTCTTGGGGTTTAGGGAAAGAAAGAGTCTGCTCTTGAACACATGGTTTTCACTTTGGCCATTTCTTCAGAACTAATCCTGAGTTTCCAGGGCAAGCTCTTCTCCAAACTAAAAGGTCATTCCTTACCTCTATTGCAGCAAAGTGTGCCCAGCTCAGGCTGATGAGAAGTGAGCAGAAGGAATGTAGAAACTAGGGGATCAGCTTGCATGGAGCCAACACAGCTCTGTGGCACTCTGTCCTTCCCTTTCCCCCACAAATCCTCTGAAATGCAGCATCGGGGGCCAGGGATAGACACAGAGGAAATCACCTCCAGAGAGTCTGGGGCAGAAAGATGGTGAGGTGACTGTATGGGTGCAGTGCAGGTCAGCATAGAGCACCATATCCAGGTCTTCTATAGTACAAAGATCTCTCTCTTTCTCCTGTCCTCCTATGATGCTGGGATTTCTGTAGTGTGTGAGCAAATCTAATCCCACCTGAGGCCCCAGCCTCCCCTTAAATCACTGTATGAACTCAGGCCAGACCTTCCCCTCCTCTGGGACATACATATTTCTGTCTGATTAGGAGACAGGACCAGGAATGTCATGCACATTTCTGAGGATCTGGTGCCTTCACCAGTGTCCCATCCAAGCCCACTTCTAATAGTCACAGCACCTCACATTCACTTTGAGGATCCATTCCTCCCCACAATCTATGTGGCTAAGAGACGCTGATTACACTTTCTGGCTTTGGGGAGGTGGAACAAAAGAGCTCACATTGAAGGAAGGATGGGAGACCTGGGCATGTGTTGTGTGGCACTGTTTCCATACTCATGCCAATGGGAGTACACACATCCTATAAACACAAGGCCAGGCTGCACCCAGCAGGGGGCACCTGCATGCATCCTGGGAAGACAGTAACATGAGACCATGAAGCCCCACCCTGCCTAACCCTACCCAGCCTGGGGAACTAAGCAGCATCTACCAGAAGGGACTGTGTGTTAGTTCCTCTCTAACCCTTCACTTCACATTTGGGAATGAGAGGCCCAGTGCCAGGCAGGGACTGGCCATGAGAACAGGACCAGGGCAGACTCCAGAGGAAAAGGCAGGGTCATAACTTTCTGGCTCAGGACTCAAAAATCTCCCATGGGGTTTCCTTGTGAAAAAAAAATTTCATGATCCTGGGAACACTTGCCTGCCTATGCCATGTGAGAGTATTTCTTTTCTGCCTCTCAATAGGTACAAACACAGAGATGCACACACCAAAACCACATGCAGAGGTCAGAGTGTAGGTCAGAATGCCAGGAGGCCCCAGGAGGGAACACAAAAAGGAGAAAGAGGCCAGGCATGGTGGTGAATGTATGTAATACCAGCAGCTTGGTAGACTGATGAAGGAGGATCACAAATTCAACATTAACCTCAGCAACACTGCGAGTCCCTGTCTCAAAATAAACCATAGAAAAACAGTTTGGTGATATGGATTGGTGGCTAGTGACCTGGGGCTCACTCTGTGAGACCAAAAAAAAAAAAAAAAAAAAAGGAAAAAGAAAGAGGGTGAAGACAGTGCTTCCATGGAACAGGAGCAGCCCATCTCCATGTTCCATGACTGGGACTGAAAGAATGGCAAGGGGGAAAAGGCCAGAATGTCAGTGTTGGGTTGACCCTAAGGTGCACAGGGATCTGCTTACTCTCAGTCATCCTAAAGAAAACAAGGTTGGTGGCTCTGCAAGATGAGGATATCCCTACTAATTATATTTCAGCCCTGTCAAGATGCACACAGAGAAAGAAGGCTAAGTAGGGAAATGGTATTTTCAAAGTCACGAGGCAGGAAGCTAGGCCTGTTTTGAGCTCTACTCTATGTGACATCTCACCTGTCTCCTATCTCTACTTTTCTGCATTACACACATGTGACCACATGGTTTCTAAGTGTTATCTCACATATACCTGGTGACATTGCTAGGAAGCAGATGCTAGGATGATGCTACTGTGCAGGGGAAGACTGAACAAGCCTTAGAGACATGATGACTTGTCCAAAGTCACATGAAAGGACAAGAAGGGAGCTGGGTTTAAACCTAGTTGTGACTCTTCAGAGCTAGCACCATGGCTACAACCAGGCCTGTCAGGGATGTGACGGACAGTGTTGGGATTGGCTGTGTACACAAATGGAAATGTCATGGCACTGGAGGAGAGCCAGAGGAACATATGTGGGCTGATCTGAGGGAGGGGTCAGGTCAGGGACCCCAAGACATGGCCTCCCTTCCTTGGTGATAGATCCAAACAGGATTTGGAACTCCGTAACCAGACACCCACATTTTAGCAACAGCCTCCTCCCCAGCTCATTTGGTGAAATACATTTGAAGGAAAAGGATGTTGTGCTGCATCCCTTGTGGAGGCCAAGGGTTTAGGAGGCCTCACAACCAGAGCCCCCCCTATGGCTGCATGGCCCCCTCCCCAGAGCCCAGCCTCCAGATGCCCCACAGATGGAACATTTGGAAAAGATTTAGATGTTACTTTCAATCCTGTTCCCAGAGCCTCTCTAGTGGTACTCCTCCAAGTGGCCCAAGGTCCATACCTGATAGCCCCGGTGAGGTACATCCAGGAGAAAATATCACTGTGAGTATGCCTGCAGAGCTCCACTACCTACCTCCTCAGTATGGGGGAACAGGGACCTAAGGGAGGAGCAGATGGTGGGACATTGTGAGCTTGGTGTCCTGTCATGGTTATCCCAGAACAGGGCTGGAAGTGGGGAATGGGAGTATTCAGGGTACATCCTGGGATACAGGGTCTGTATAAAGTCTGGGGAATAGAAGGCCACAAGGGGCAGAAACACACAGAATGGAGGCCAGCAGGGCCTGGGGTTCCCTGCCAGCTGCCAGGCACTGTCTCCCATGCTTTCCACAGGTTCTCATATGCAAGAGCTGGAGCTGCAGCTTCAGCTCCTTATCAATAGAGGAAGAGCCAGGGCCAATCACCAGTGGGCAGGAGCCTGCCCTCAGGGTAAGTGTGGCACACAGGGAACTCCACTGGCAGGGCCTTGAGAAGAATAGAAGCAACTAAGACCACAGACACCACCAGGACCACCTTCTTTGTAGGGCTGACAGATGGAGGGCACAGAGCTTTACCATGAGGAATCTGAGCACTAACTCCTCAACAAACCCCATCCTCTGCCAGCCCGGCCTTGGACTCATGCAAGGTCGCTCTTCCCACATTTGTGACATCAGAACAGTGACATTGACACTACTTCACTTCAATTCTTCTGGTGATTTGCATTCTTCCATCCAACTGACTACAACTCCTAGACCCAGGTTTCCAGGAGGCAGTAGCCTGACTTCCTTCCACACACTTTCCAGTCTTATACATCATCAGGGTTACTAGGGCTGCATTTAGGCAAAACATCATGGGACTCGGGCCAATTGTTCCATTTCTCTGTCACTTGCTGTCTCAGGGAACATACCCCAGACTGTGTAAGCAGGAACTGGGGTCCCAGTGCTTCACCATCTTCCAGGGGCACCCACTTTCCATAGCCATTCAGCTTTTCAGGGCTGTGGGACCTGGACCTCCTTCCCTCCTGGAGCCATTTCAACTTCACCATAGAGAATGATGTCCTGGGTGACCTCACACAGGGACCCTCCTGTCTGGGATGGCCCATTTTCTCATCTCTAGAAGGCAATGTTCTGATGGGATTCATGGGATAATGCTCCTAATATGTGGCGATACCACCACTTGTCAGCTAACAAACTGGCCTGAAGCTGCTAATGTTTCTAGCTATTCCCTCAGCAATTCCACTTTGAACTCTGCCAGCCCTTGTTCTGCTGGGGCTCTCCTGGCCCTCTGTGGGACAAGCCCCTATGTGCTTTGGATATTGCATTGGACCTCATCCCCCCAGACACTTCTGGTGGGTCACTTTGGCATAGACTCCATGTCTCCTCCATGTCCCAACCAAGAAGGCACAGGTGGCTATACAGCTGGATGATACCAGCATTCTATCTGTGTTCCAGGCATACTCCCTGGGGAGCCTGTTAGAGACTCTGGAGCCAGCCTACATCTATGACTCATCCTCTACTATGTCTATCAGCTTGAGTTCCTGCACCCAACAGGAGATGGACCTAATATTGGCAAGGTAAGCCCTGCCTAAGGTGACAGGGTCACATACACCTGTGAGTCCTAGAACTGGCACAGCAGTTCTGTGAGCCTCAGCCTGCTCCTCTAAACAGTGGGATGCCAGGAACACTGACCTCATGGTAGGAAAGGCCAAGCCTCTCATACTTCTGCCCCCTTCCATCTTGGGTGGTCTCCTCCCTCCCTGACTTGCACTTGGTTCAGTATCTACTTGGTAATATCCACAGCAAGGTCACTGTGACAGACTCTGACATGGAAGACCAAGGCCACCAGGTCCTAGACTTGACAGAAAACCTGGAGCCCATGGAGGAACAGGCCGAAGGTAAGAAGGACCGTGGTGGAGGGGTATGAGTATGTCAGAAGGGGACAGGGATGGACATGCAGAGCATATCATCCAGAAACTGGGGCAGGGCAGGAACAATAAGAAGCAGAGCTGTCAGTGTCTGCATGCATTCTGGGAACACTGCCCAGGGTTGGGTTTGTGGGTGGAACTGTGGGAAAGGCAGTGGGACATATTTTGTTCCTGGAAGAAACATAGATATTTTCTTGACCTTTACTCCTCTTGCAGCTGCAGAGCCACCTCCAGTGCTTCTGGAAACTCAAGCTCAAGTTCCACCACCTCTACCACCTGAGAGAGAGCCTGAGATGGAAACATTTGTATTGACAGAACCAGGCCAAGAATTTCTGCTGGACCCTCAGCCAGAACTTCCTACTGAGACCAACCCAGAGCGTCCATTCCTCTCTCCTTCTCTTTTTTTATTCCTTCTTTTTATTTTATGTTTTTATTTTTTTAGTATCCTTTGCTTCTTTTAAAATTAAATATTTTTTTTGCTTTGAAAAGAATCAGTTTACAAGCATTAAGTGCATTCTCTAAACTGTGCACTAATTACCACTATGTAGTTCCAGAACATGTTCTGGAATTTGGGATCCATAACTACTCCCTCCCCCACCCTCCTGCTAGTCCCCAGCAACCCCTTGTCTTTCTAGCCCTGTGATATGCCTAGTCTGCATTTGTCAAACCTTTGCAGTCTGATATTTCTTGAGCTGCATAATATTGGAAGAAGCTAATAAGTTTCTTCAGATGGGTAAATGCTGTAAAGGTCTAAGTTTTTTATTTCTTATTTATTTATTGTTACTGGCATTGGACTCAGTGGCACTTTACAACCGAGAAATCCATGGTCCTTTTGGTTTTTCATTTTGAAACAGGCTCTTGCTTGGTTGCTGAGGCTGGCCTAAACTTAAACCCTTTTATGTAGAAATATAAAGAAAAAAAAAAAACCCAAACACTTTGTTCATTGCCTGGAGAAAAGATTAATCAGCTTTGTAACACTTACAGCAGGGAACACATCCAGAAGGGAAAAACATCAATGTCCAGCTCCATGGCATTAGGCAGGTAAATCTCAACACCAGTGCTGAACAAAAGTGTATGCAGAGATGTCATTTATGGTAATATCAACAAGCCAAACAAAACAATAAATCACTTAGAAACATACATACCCATGGTACAATGTAAAGATGAGCAAGCTAAGATAAAGGAGAAGGTAAGAAACTCCAGCTCCCCTTCCATTACCACCTCCACTACCTGAGAGAGCGCCACAGTCAGAAACACCTTCAACAGCATCTCCAGGCCGGGGCTCCTACTAGCACCACAGCCAATACCATACCCTTGCACCAGCTCCCATCCCAGAGGTGCCCTTTCTCTCTCCTTCCTTTATTTCTCCTCTTTGTTTTTTTTTTTTTTTTTTTTTTTGGTACCAGGGATTGAACTCAAGGGTGCTCGACCACTGAGCCACATCCCCAGCCCTATTTTGTGTTTTATTTAGAGACAGGGTCTCACTGAGTTACTTAGCACCTCGCCATTGCTGAGGCTGGCTTTGAACTCACGATTCTCCTATCTCAGCCTCCCAAAGTGCTGGGATTACAGGTATGTGCCACTGAGCCTGGTGTGTATTTTTTTAAAAACTAGTTTATTCTAAAAAGTGCTTCCCATTGTTCTGTATCTAGTACCCATACCCATTCCCTCCCCCTCTCCCTCCTGCTAGTCTCCAAGGGACACTCACCTTTCTCTCCCTGTGATCTGCCACTTCTGGGTTTTTCACATCAGTACAGTCTGACTTCTGTTTGACCACATAATATTGGAAGGAACTGTTTATGCTTGAATTTTCTTGGAATGGCAAAGCCCATGTAGATCTAAGATTTTTAGCTTTTGTATTGTTCATTTTTGTTTATTTGTTTAATTAGTACTAGAGAGTGAACCCAGGGGCATTTTAAACACTGTACCACATCCCCAGTCCTTTTCTTTTGGGGATGGAGTATCACTAAGTTCCTAAGGGTGTCCCTAAGTTGGGGAAACTGGCCTCCAACTTCAAATCCTCCTTCCTCAGCCTCCTGAGTGACTTGGATGTAGTTATGTGCCACCCATCCAGCATGTCTAAGTTTATATGTAAGAAGTAAAGCTTCTTAGAAAACACTTTCATAACATGAAATTTCAAAGTATTTTTTCTGACTGAAGGGTCAGAAGCCACAAAGGAAATTACTGACTCCTGATGGAAAAACAAAACAAACATAGATACTTAGACAAATGACAACTAGCAAAGTGAGCCTTAAAAACCTAGACTTATAAAAGGTTAATATTCCAGGGACCCATAGAACCTCATGAGTCAATCATTTTTCTAGTGAGATGAAGGACTAATTCCTGCAATTCCAAAGGGAATCACTGCACATAGTATCACTGTCAAAGATGTTCAACCTCTCAATGTCAACACATATATTACTGAGATGTCATTTGTGCCTTTGAGTAGGCAGGTTTTAAGGATGGTGTTGAAAAGCCCTGATGAGAATACAAGAAACAGAAGCCTGGGCAGAACCCTTGGGAGATGTGGCCATGGATACTTTTCTCACAATCATTTGGCAGTACCCTTCCAAGTCCTTAGCATGTATCCCTTCCTTTATCTAGCATGTCTAAAACTAGGTACTTATCCTGCAAGCACTGGTTGAAATGGCAAGAACTAGAACCCTTAGTAACTTCCACATAGAGGGGATGGATGGCCAAATCTGCTCCCCATGTACCAGGGAACACTGTGGCTGCTGAGGTGGGTCTGTCTATGCCCACAGGGAGAGGAAGGAAAACATTGATGTGTTCAGGGTGTCTATATAGAGGACCTCATTTGATAAAGGACACATCAATGATGTAAATCTGCAGGTACACATAGATGTCATGAATCCAAGTGAGAACTGCTTTGGCACAGGACTAATGGTACAAGGTGACAGGCTGAGTGCTATGGCTTGGACACCCTCATTTGCCAAAATGAAAGAAAAACTTAGGAACAAATTGAGCCAAGTGTATTCAAAGAAAGCAAATTTATCTGCATACTGAAAATTATTAAACACTGATGAAAGAAAATGAAGACATACATGGATGGAAAAATGTAGTGTACTTATGGGTTGAAGAATAAATATTGTTAAAATGTCCAGGTTACCCAAAGCAAGAGATTCAGTCACATTCCTGTCAATCTATCAATGACAATTTTACTTAATTCAGAAAGCAAATTCTTTAATAAGACCACAAAAGATCATGAATAGTCATCTCCTCCTGAGAAAAAAGGACAAGTGGCATTACATACCTGATTATAAGTATATTGTAAGACTTGAATTATTCAGTCAGATACTGACATGAAACCTGTCACAAAGAAGAGAATAGAGTATACCATATGAATATGGAACACAGGAGAGAACTCACATACCCATGCATTACTGAAAAGGCACCAAGAACTTAAATAGGGAAGGGACAGTCTCATTCATCTATGGTGCTGGGCAAAGAGCATATTCACATGCACAGGACTGAACCTGGACCTGTATCTTACACAGTACGTAAAAGTGAAAAAAATGGATTAAAGACACAGAGACAAATCTACATAAACTTGATTCCTGACAAAGGTGCCCAAAGCATACATCGGAGAAAAGACAGCTTCTTTAACAAATGGTTCAGGGAAAATGGAACAGTTGTATAAAGAAAAAAGAAACTAGATCCCTACCTTTTTCTCTGCACCAAGAAATCCACTCAAAGTGGATCAAAGACCTAGGAATTAGGCCAGAAACACCAAATTGCTACAAGAAAATGGGTAACATTCCAAAACATTGGCAGGGGTACTGACTTCATTGATAAGATCCTAAAACTCAAGAAATAAAAGAGAATAAGTGTGACAGCATCAAACTAAAAAGATTCTGCACAGCAAAGAAAATAATGAAAAGTATGAAGAAAGCCTAGAATGGGAGAAAATGTATGTCAGATACCCCTCCAAAAGGGGTTAATGGATTAATGACCAGAAAGATTATGTAAATATGATATATTAACAATCAAAAAATCTTAACCTAATAAATGAGCAAAAATATCTAAGGAGATTTTTTAAAATAAGAAATTCAAATCATCAACAAACATATAAACACATGTTCAACCTCTATGAACTTCAGGCAGATGCATTCAAACTAAATTGAAAGCAGGCACAGAGGCGCACACCTATAATCCCAGTGGTTTTGGAGGCTGACAGGAGGATTGTAAATTTAACTCCAGCCTCAGAAACTCGGTGAGACCCTCCCCCAGTGTTAAAAATTAAAAAAGATGCTGGGTATGTGGCCAAGTGCTTAAAAACTCCCGTGTTTAACCTCAGGTACAAAAACCAACAAACAAAAACCTACAGTGAGATTTCCTCTCACTTGTCAGAATGACAATCATCAAGAATACAAGTGGTAATTGTAGGTAAAGATGTGGGGGGAAATATGCACTTATACATTGTTGATGTGACTGCAAACTTTGGAAAGCAGTATGGTGATTCCTTAAAAGACTAGAAATGGATCTGCTATATGGCCCAGCTATCCCACTCCCTGGTAGTTATGCCAAAGATTTAAAATCAAAAAACTACAGTGATATATGCATAGCAAAGTATATAGTAGCGCAATCCACAATACACAAATTATAGAACCAACCTAGGTGCCCACTAACAGATGAAAGGTAAAAAAATAATGTGGTATGTAAACACAATGGAGTTCTACTCCACCAGAAAGAACAATGACATTTTGTCATTTGCTGGTATATAGATAGAAGTGGAGAAAATCATGCCAAGTGAAATAAACCACACTCAGAAAGTCAAGGATCAAATGGTTTCTCATAAGTGGAATCTAGAGAGAAAAAAGAAAAAAAGGGGGGAAACCTCACAAAAATAGAATGGAGACTAATAGAGTCGAAGCAGGAAATTAAGAGCGAGGGGGAACAAAAGGCAAAGGGGAAGAACTGGGGAATAAAGAGGATGTATATTTATCAATATATCACAATGTACTCCAATTGTATATGTAATTATAATGCATCAATACAAAAATAAATGGATAAGTAAATAAACAACCAGATGGATGAGACATTTAAGCATATGACTTATAACTGTAAAAATCCTAAGAGGGCTGGGCTGTAGCCCAGTGGCACAGCACTTGCCTAGCATGTCTGAGGCACTGGGCTTCATCCTCGGCACCACATAAAAATAAACAAATAAAAATAAAGGCATTCTGTCCATACAAAACTACAAACTTAAAAAAAAAATTTAAGAGATAAACTAGGAAGAAAGCTCTGTACAATGACTTTATGAATGACCCTGAAAACACATGCAAAAAAGCAAGATTAACCAAGTGATACGACACCACACCCACTAGCTTCTGCACAGCAAGGAAAACAAGCAACAAAATGAAAAGGCCACAAATCCAGCGGGAGAGACATTTGCAAACATATATCTGACAGGGGCTAATACTAAAAATATATAAGCAACCCATACGATTCAATAGCAGATCAAATGGACAGGAATTAATATACTTAATAATCATGTAGTGTGCAACTAACATTGCTGAAAGAGTACATCTGCAATTTTCCTAACATACACAAAAAGTGGTAGGCACTGGAGGTGATGTGTATGTACATTAAACTAATTGTGTAATAATCTCACAATGTACATGGATAATAGAATATTAAGTTGTACATTTGAAACATACATCAGCTTTTCCAAAGTAAAAGAAATTTTGAAAGACAAATAGTTTTACCTTCTTGTTTTAGTAGAGCAAAATAAGATAATCATAGTTTTCAGAGTTATCAGGTAATCTATGCTCACTTCTCTTATTTAATATGTAAGTATATAATTTATTTCTCTTCTGCTAGAAGATCAATATTTTCATTACACCTAAGAAAAAGGATAAAATTCACCAAGCCTGCTCATTTTTCTGAAAAACATAATTATTTCAGGCCATTTTACTTTAAAACAAATTGTTCAGTGAAAATAGTACCACTAAGAGATAGCCATAAATTGGAGTATGGTGGTGGTGTACACCTTTATACCAAGGACCCAGGAGGCTGAGATAGGAAGATCACAAGTTCAGTCAACCTTGACTATGGAGAAGACATGAGGAACTTTGTGAGACCTGTCTCGAAAAGAAAAAAGGAGAAAGAGATACAACCATCTGTTATTGTACTTGTCAATGTAAATGTTGTTTTGCAAATTATCTCCTGTCATCAAGCTTTACTTCCATACATTCTAATATTTTGAAAGTCCTACCTTCTAACATGGACGATCAGGCCTTTATATTAATAACTCTCCTACTTAGAACTGACCAGGAGTAACACAAACACCTGAGACCCTCTGGGGAAGCTACTCTGGTGGTGGAGGAAGGCATTCTGGAGTGTCTGCGGGTGTGTATGTTGGATAACAGATCTAGAATTCCACCTTCAATTAATTAAAAAATATGGAGGCCTGGGCTGTTCAACACTAGGCCCAGATGGCTTTAGAATGCTGTTTCTTAGAACAGAAACAGAAAATCTATCCGAAAGCTTGGCATAATTCTCATCTGTGGACCTGGCCTTATCTGACCTGCTGGTCTCCTCAAAAGTCCCACCGATTGAGAAATCCACCAAGGAAGGGCAGGCCTAGCACTTAGTCTCTTACCTGGGTCCTTGGCCCTACACCAAAACCTATGGTAAGCAGCAAAAGAACTTCACAGAGAGAAGTTTAGAGCAGAAAACACCCACATCAAAACAGATCAAAGATGACAAAAAGGTAAGGTATTACCTCAAGGAACTAGAGAAAGAAGGACAAACTAAACCAAAACTTGATTAAAGGAAGGAAATAATAAATGTCAGAACAGACACACTACTACATGCCAGGAAGGTCAACTAGATTGCAGGATATATACCTTGACACATGGAATCTACCAAGATGAAATTATGAAGAAATGGAAAACCTTAGTGTAATAGTGAGCACAGATGCTCAATAAAAAATGAAGAGTCTCCTAGTCAAAAAGAGGTCAAGACTTGAAGGCTTCTGTGCTGAATTCTATCAAACCTTTGAAGAAGTATTAAGGGCAGGAGCTCAGAGGTAATGTGCTTGCTTTACATAGCTAAGGCCTAGGTTTAATTCCTATCTGAAGAAAAGAAAAGAAAAATGAAACAACACCAATGCTTCTCAAATACTTCTAAAATGCTGAAGAAGAGGGAATCCTTCCAAATTCATCTTAGGAGGACAGAACTATTCTGATGCCATAGGCATGCAGACACACTACAAAAGCAAGCAAAAATTACTGCAGACCAATATACCCAATGAACATAGATGCATAACTATTCAACAAAATGCTGGCAAACCTAATCCAATAGCTCACCAAAGAGATCAGTCAGCATCATCAAATGAGATTCATCCCAGGGAGGCAACAATGTTTCAACCTGTGTAAATACATAAAGGTGATATGGTGCTGTAAAGGAATCAAAAACAAAAATTACAGCTCCATTTAAATCATTACAGAAAAACCACTGGGTAAAATTCTACATCCCTTTATAATGCAAATCCTCAAAAATTAGAAATAGGAGAAACATGCCTCAACCAAATAAAGGCAATGGAAGACAAACCCCAAACAACATCACACTGAATGGAGAAGCGCTGAAATCATTTTCTGTAAGATCAGGAACAGGACAAAACTCTTGTTCAATATATTATTAGAAGTACACACCATACATTTGCAGGTAAATGGATGGAGTTGGAGAATATCATGCTAAGGAAAATAAGCCAATCCCCAAAATCGAAAGGCCAAATATTTTGTCTGATATGTGGATGTTGATCCATAGTGGGGGGTTGGTGGGGCATGGGAAGAATGGATGAACTTTGGATTGTTCAGGAAGTAAAAACAGGGGAGGGGATATGGTGTAGGAAAGATGGTGGAATGAGACGGACATCATTACCTTAGGCACATATATGATTGGACGAATGGTGTGACTGTGTACAACCAGAGAAATGAAAAGTCTTGCTTCATTTGTGTACAATGAATCAAAATGCATTCTTCCTGTCATGTATTAATTAGAATAATAAAAAAGAAGCACTGGCCATAGAAACACGTGAGAATGAAACAAAATGTGTCCAAAAAGAGAAGAAGCAGGTCTAATTACCCCTGTTTGCAGATGAAATTATTTTATATACATAAGCCCTCTCCATTACAAAAAGCTGAGCTGCAGGCAGCCCCTGATTTCCATGTTTCCTGGTTTCTCAAGGCTCCCATAAAGCTGCCTGCACATGGAGGTAGTGGGAGCAAGCTCTCAAATTCACATCTGCTCACATGATTCTTCTCCATTTGATCTCACTGCCTCCTCCCACCCAGGGAACCACTGTCATGTATCTTCTGTCATTTTTCCTTTAATTTCTTTTTTAGATAATTTCAGTTCATATATTTAATGCTAAATTATATATGTATATTAACATTTTTAACTTGACAAGAAAAAACTAATATTTTGAGTGTTTCGCTTGGTGTTATGTTAGAAGTACACACATAACTGAAACTCATCCCTATTGTATGTGCAATTATCCATTTTGACTATGGAGAAGTGCTCTTTGTGCAGCTGTATCTCAGCCTATTCATCCTGTGTCCATATGTGTTGTTTGTACCTTTTGCTGTTACAATAGCTGTCCTGTGAACACATTTGACATGTGGTACACAAGCCAGTGTGTATCTTAGTAAATTTGCAAAATTGCATGGTGTGTGAATATTTAGTTTTTCCAGACCAGTTATGCCAACTTTTATTCCTACTAGCAATGAGAGATTGATATCCTGTGGATTCATCTTTGCTTCAATGCTTACACTACCAAAGTTCAAAATTCTTGTCTGTTGAATGCCTGTGATATGGTATCTTGTCACATTGATGGATGTATCTGATGATTAATGAAGTTGAACATATCTTCTCATGTTCTTCCCCCTCATTGAAAATATGTTACATCTCGCACGTCTATTCTGTAGTGGTTTAATTTTTGTGGTTCCTACTGAGCTGTAGCCATTCTTGTTTTCATTCTTTATTTGTTGGTATTTGTTTCACTTAGATTTGTTCAGTTTGTAAGTTATCCATCTTTTAGTTGTCTTTGGGAAATGTTGGTAAGCAAATATTTTAAGTATTTTTCTCACAAAGTGAAATTCACACAACAAAAAATTAACCATTTACACATAAAAATTCAGTGCATTTAGTTCATTCACAGTGTTGAGCAGGCACTATCTGTGTCTAGTCCCAGAACTTCTTCATCACCCCAGAACACCCTGAACCCATTAAGTAATGACTCCCCATTCCTCCCACCCACCCCTATGTCCCCACTGCCAGGTGACCACTAATCTGCTTCCTGTCCAGGGATTTGTCTGGACTAGAGATTCCTGTAAATGAAATTACAGAATTTATCCTTTTGTCTGGCTTCTTTTACTCAGCCAGAAATGTGTGATGGTTCTGGTTTCTCAACATTCTTACCAACACTTATTTTCTGGTAATTTTTCTTTCTAGCTATCCTGGTGGGTATGAAGTATTATCTCATTGTGATTTTGATTTGCATTCCCTAACAATTAATGACATTGATCTGACCAATTTAATATCTTCTGTGGATAAATGTCTGTTGAAATCCTTTGTTTATTTTTTAATTGAGTTGCCTTATTATTGTCATAGGAACACAGGTGCACACTCACAGACAGATAGGTAGGTAGATAGCTTGATACTGAATTCCAGACTCTAGGTAGATGATTTTCAAATGTTTCTCCCATTTTGCAGATTGTTTCACTTTCTTGATAGTGTCCCTTGATGCACAAAAATTAAAGTTTTGATAAAGTCAGTGTCTTTCTACCTTTTATTTCCCTCAGTACTAGGATCAAACCCAGGGCTGCCTTTTTTTTGTTTTTTGAGAAGAAGCCTCACTGTGTTGCCCACGCTGAAGGTCTCAAACTCCTAGACTCAAGCAATTGATCCTCCTGCTGTGGCCTCCCCAGTACTGAGACTATAGTCTTGTGTCCAGATTCTACTGTTACTTAAGTTTTTGTTGACATATCTTAAAAAAAAACAAATACTGTCAAATCCAAGGTCATGAAGATTGGTCCCTTTTTTCTAAACATCTCATAGTTCTACCTCTTCCATGTGGATCTAATTCATTTTGAGTTATTCTTTGTATATGTTGTGAGGTAGGGTTCCAACCTCATTCTCTTGTAGTTGGATGTCTAATTGTCCAGCACCATTTATTAAAAATTACCCCCCACCTCCCTGAATGGCTCTAGCACCTTGTGGTCAAAAATCAATTGACCAGGGACTGGGGTTGTGGCACAGTGGTAGCGTGCTCGCCTAGCACGTGTGAGGCACTGGGTTCGATCCTCAGCACCACATAAAAATAAAATAAAGATATTCTGTCCACCTACAAACCAAAAAATAAATATTAAAAAAAAAAATCAATTGACCAAAGATGTTTGGTTTACATCTGGACTCTTGAGTTGGTCTCTGTTTATCTTTTTTTTGGTACCAGGGATTGAACTCGGGGATACAAGACCACTGAGCCACATCCTCATCCCTATTTTTTGTGTTTATGTAGAGACAGGGTCTCACTGAGTTGCTTAGTGCCTCGTCGTTGCTGAGGCTGGCTTTGAACTTGTGATTCTCCTGTCTCAGCCTCCCAAAGTGCTGGGATTACAGGTTCTCGGTTTATCTTTTACCAATACCACACTTAGTTTTAATTCAAATTGGGAATTATGAGTTTTCCAATTTTGTTGTTTTTCAAGATTTTTTGAAACTTGCAACTCCATATAAATTTGAGAATTAGCCTTCTCTGTTTATGCTAAAAAGGTCTTTGGAATTTTGATAGGGATTGTATTAAATGTGTGGATCACTTTGTGCAGTATTGCCATCTTAATATTTAGTCTATGAATACAACATTTCTTTCCATGTATTTAGATATTAATTTCTTCAGTGTACAGGTCTTTCACTTTCTAGCAAAGTTCAGTTTATTCCCAGGTGTGTTATTTTTTTGGATGTTACTGTAAATTGAATTTTGTTTGTTGAAGTGTCCATTGGTGGAGTATAGGAACACTGCTGATACTTACATATTGCTCTTGTTCCCTGCAATTGTGCAATATTTATTTTCTTTTCATGCCTGATATTTTTGGGTAGAAGTTTGAGTGGAGTATTAAACACAAGTAGTGAAAGAGTCATTCTTGTCTCAATCCTGAACTTAAGGGTGAAAGCTTTCACTATTTCACCATTAGGTCTGATGTTGGCTATGGATTTTTCTTAAATATCCTTTATCATATCAGGTAAATGCCCTTCAATTCCTTCAATTCCTGAGTCTTTCTATCCTGAAAATGTATTGGATTTTTCAGGTGCTTTTTCTGTATGAAAATAATTGTATGCTTTCCCCCTTTATTCATTCTAGTATTGTGTGTGTGTATTTCCCTGGGAATCCCTTTATTAAGTTAAGGTTGTGTGTTACATTTATTTTTCTCATGTTGAACCACCCTTGCATTACCAGGTAAATCAAACTTGTATAATTTTATTAGTCACATTTTTTTTTGACATAAGAGCACTTTTGTGACTTTTATTGAAGAAGACTTTTAAATTTTGGCTTATATTGTTCTTTGGTTTATATTGGTTTATATTGTTTTGTTTTACGAACTGTTTGTCTGACATGAATTATTTCTGTCTTCAGTAAGTTTTCCAAATAACTGCCATTTATAACAGTATACTTAAAAGACAGCACTTGATAGCTCTCAGGAGCTTATTTTTTTCTGGTAAGAATGGAGGACTTCCCTACTCTCCAACTATCAATTTAAGTCCTCATAGTGAAAATGAGTCAAGAATTTTGGAAAGAGAAAAATCTACAATGTCTGCTTATTTTCTTTCATTTTATACACAAAACATTAAAAATGCCAATTCAGAAGATAATGTAGAGTATAATTTTTTCCTTTTCTTTCTTTTTATCCATTTTTATTTATATTTATTTTGGAGATGGGATCTTAAGCCCAGGTTGGTCTCAAACTCCTGGGCTCAAACAAATGATCTTCTTGCCTCATCCTCCTGGGTAGCTCTGACCACAGGTGTGCACCACCATCCCTGGTTATGACTTCTATTTTTCTTTCTTTTGCACCTTTATATAAAACAGACTCTGAAAATTCCTTAACTCAGTCATCTCAGGTTTTTTTCTTAAGTTGGTTCATTTCTACAATTTCACCAGCTACTGAGCTGTTCATGTAGACCATAATGAATTCTTCCTCCTAGATTTCTCGTTCTCTTTCATTACAACTGTTCTTTCTTCATTTCTATGATTTCCTCTCATAACCTCTGAAGAGACAAGAGACCTGTTGTGATTAGAGTCCTTTTATTTATTGTACTAATGGTTCCTTTGGTTATCATATTTTCTGTAGGGTGGGTTTTTGCTACTTGATGATGTTTGATGAGACAAGGAAATACACAAGACCATTTGAAAAGAATTCGAGAAAAATCAAGAAGTGCCTAAGTGAAAGTATTTTGCTGCCTTCTTCCTTAAGAGCATGGGATGAGTTAGGCTTTCCTGTAGATGCACTGATCCATGTGCTCATGATAGATGCACCTGTGTGTTCTTTGAATCAATTTTACATTCATTTACAAATTTTCTCATAAGGTAGGCATCATACAGTGTGCTAGGTGTTAGTACTACTGATAATAAAATTGACTGGTGTAATTGTGAGAGAAACTACAGTGGAAGCCAGGCAATGTGGTGTATGCTGTAATCCCAGCAACTTGGGAGAAGGAGATAGGAGGATCACAAATTCACGACCAGCTTGGGCAACTTAGTGAGACACTGTCTCAAAATTAAAAATGAAAAGTGCAGGAGTAACTCAGTGGTAAAGCTCCTCTGGGTTCAATCTACAGTTCAATGAAAAAAAAAAAAAGATGGGAGTATACATCAATGAAATAACATAATTTAATGAAATGTTTGAAATGTTTAAATTTTAAGAATATAATTTAAAAATTCTGCCAAGTTGATAACAACCCAATCAATAAATGGGCCAAAGAGACAAACACAAACTTCACAGGAGAAGATATACAATCCATCAACAGACATATGAAAAAATGTTCAACATTTCTACCAATCAGAGAAATGCAAATCAAAACTACCCTAAGATTTCATCTCACTCCAGTCAGAATGGCAATTATCAAGAATACAAACAACAATAAGTGTTGGCAAGCTTATGGGGAAAAGGCACGCTCATACATTGCTGGGGACCTGCAAATTGGTACAACCAATCTGGAAAGCAGTATGGAGATTCCTTAGAAAACTTGGAATGGAACTACCATTTGAGCCTGCTATCCCACTCCTTGGTCTATACCCAGAAGACTTAAAAACAGTAAACTACAGTGCTGCAGCCACTTCCATGTTTATAGTAGCTCAATTCACAATAGCTAAACTGTGGAACCAACCTAGATAGCCCTTTGATAGATGATTGGATAAAGAAACTATGGTATATATACACAATGGAATATTACTCAGCAATAAAAGAGAATAAATTTATGACATTTGCAGGTAAATGGATGGAGTTGGAGAACATCATGCTAAGTGAAGTAAGCCAATCTTAGCAAACCAAATGCTTAATGTACTTGCTGATAAGTGGATGCTGATCCATAATGTGGGGAAGGTCATGGGAACAATGGTGGAACTCTGTTCACAGGGGTGTAAGGGGGAGGGGGCATGGGGACAGTAAAGGTGGTGGAATATGATGGTCACCATAGCCCTAACTTTATGTATGAATGCATATATGTTTTGATTCTATATAACTTACAACTAGAGAATTGATATGTTATCCTCTATCTATGTACAATGAATCAAACTGCACTGCATGTTATCATGTAAGCCTAAATAGAACAAATAAATAAATTAAATATGAAAAAAAAATTCTGCCAAGTTGAAGTCAGAAACACACTGCAGCTCAGCTTCTGAACAGTTTATCTTGCATGTGCTCAGATCTTGAAAATGGGTACATCTTTGAGTCTAATCATCACTAGTATGCATTACTTTAATTTTCATCATGAAAAAGACTTGATAACACATGCCTATAAACCCAGCAATTTGGGAGGCTGGGGCAGGAGGATTGCAAGTTCTAGATCAACCTTGGTGACTTAATGAGACCTGTTTCAAAATACAAAATAGAAGAAAGGACTGGGGACATAGCTCAGTGGTAAAGCACTCAGTAATCCCTGCCCTCTTAAGAAAAAAAAGAAGATTCCAAAGCAGCATCTGATAATTGGTTTTGTTTGCTTTGTGCTTTAGGGCTTTTTTGAAAATAGTACAGCATTGATTTTCCTTTCAGAAATTGGTTTCTTCAACATGCAGTAACCACAGTATACTGAATAGTCATCTCTGGACCACAATAATTTGGAATTTGTCAGTTAACTTGCATTTGAATTGGGTGAGTAATCTTTTTGTACTGTGAAACTGCACATAATTTGGAATCATGAGAGGATTTTTGTTGATGTTATAGAAGCCTCTTTATATCAATTATTAGTGTATGTAGAGATGTGAGCTAATCACTGATTATCCTATTTTTTTCTTAAAAGGAATCTGTGTCTCACACCTTAGTCATACTTTCTTCCTAGGTGGGCATTCCTTTTATTTCCAAAGGAGACTTTTGTTTTGAACTTCTTTATGCAGAATTTGCAAGGAATCAGAGGACAGTTTTGAGTATTTTGGAGCATTCTTTTTCATTGACTGTCAGCATAACCTCTTAGAGACCTGATGGTAATCCCCAACCTGTTGTCTACCACAGATTCCAGATTACAGGAATGCAGCCATCCTGGCTGTCTCCAGCCTCAGCCAAGAGGTAGGTGGGATCTCCTACCTGTTCATGGTTCTGCTTCTGAGAATGATTCTGGTCAAGTCCCAGGCATCCCCAACCAGATGTCAGTAATATCTGAAGAATCCTTTCTTTCTCTACCATGTACTGATTTTAAGATTGCCCTGCCAACAGTATGTATTTTCAGTTTCTCCACCCCTGCAAATCCCAATCATATTTCTTGATCAAAGCCATCCAGATCTGCAGAATACTGTTTAGCACCTCCTCTTCTTCCAGATGGGCAAGCACTCGTGGGTCTTTAGATCTACCAGTTAAAACACTTGTGAATATACCTTGTGGTTGTTTACTGCATCACATTCAATGATCTAAGTAATTATTAACAGAAATGTATCCAGTTGAGAGGCCACCTATTTGTACATGTTAAAAGGTAACATTTTAAGAAACTGAAGCTCCCCAAGCTATACAGAGTGGGCAGTCCTGAGTCTGTACAGTGAGTTTTGTTTAGCCTGTAGTAACTGCTGAGTGAAGGATACAATACTTAAAATTGGATTTTGGGTGACAGAATTTCATATGGCATCATTTTCTAGAGAAGCCAGTCCATTGGAAAGGGAAAGAAGCAAAGCACAGGTAGGAATAAAGGTTTTTTTCCTTAAAATTGTCTTCTAAAATGATTTTCCAAATTAATACTTTCTCTGTGGATCATTGTTCAGTCCTGTTGCAGGAGAGAAAACATAATGTGCCTCCACACTGGGCCCAGGTGCTGTTAATATCAAAGAATGAGGAGAGTGGTGCATGGTAAGCCATGATTTCATAAATCTTACAGATGAGTTGTTTGACATTATCAATTAAGCATGACAGTGTGTATGCTTCGTTTATGAAGTAAAATAAGTTGGTCTTTGGCCCAAACTGTTTTGTGACCCCATTCTTGAGACATACCAACCGCAGCCAGGTCTGTGTCCCCACCCCACGTGCCTTCTTTAAGCTTTATCTTGTCTATTTGATTAAGTTGTAGGAAACCTTGATGCATTTCAGAACATAAACATTTTAAACAGCTTTTCTAAACATTTGTTCAAAGGTGCTTTAATTTTTATTTATTTTTCTCTGATTTTGATGCTTTTTAAAAATTAAGATGAAACAGAAAGTATATTATTGTCCCTTGGCATCTTCAGGGGATTCATTCTAGGACCCCCCTCAGACACCAAAATCCACAAATGCTCAAGTCCCTTATATGGAATGGCATAATATTTGCATATGACCTATGCATAGCCTCTTGTATTCTTTAAATTATGTCAAAATTGCAAACATATGATACTTAGTACAATGTAAATGCTTTGTAAATTGTTGGTATACTTATAGATGACAAGAGAAAAGTCTACATGTTCAGTACAGATGCAGTTTTTTCCCCCCAAATATTTTGAGTACTTGGTTGAATCTATGGATATGCAACTTGTGGGTATGGAGGGCTGACAGTAATCATTTTGAAGGTTCCAGTTCCCTGGCATTTGATGGATTTACAGTGTTGTGCAAGCACTACCTATGTCCAATTTTAAAACTTTTTCATCATCCCAGAAAATCCCCTTGTGCCCATGACAGAATTGTTCCCTGCCCATTCTTTCCCCCATTCTGTGTGGATTTGTCTCTTCTGGATGTTTCATATGAGTGGAATCTCAGTGTGTGGCCCTCTGTGACTGGCTTGTTTCAGTCAACATCTGTCCTCAAGGTTTGCCCATGTGGTCTGTGTCAGTGTTGCAGGCCTGATTTCCTTCATGGTATTCAGGAATTCTGGAGAGTTTCTGCTAATGCTCTTGTGGCTGGGCTTCTGGTAGCTGCTAGTGACGGCAGCTACCAGCTCAGATGAGATCAAAACAGCTTTTTAATTCAGTAGTTATTTATTTTTTTGTTTGTGTGATTTTTGGTCCTAGGGATGAAACCCAGGGCCTCCAGCATGCTAAGCACACATCCTACCACTGAGGTACAACCCAAACCTCTAGTTATTGTATATTTTTTAAAATTTCTAAAATTATTACTTTAAAAAAAAATATATTTGCTGGTTCTTTGCTAAGACCTAGTAATTTTCATAGGCATTTGGTTTTTCTATTTTTGTGAAGCATGCCATACTTACTCTTTAGGATAGTCTTTTAATGGAGGCTCTAAGGTATCTGTCATAAAATTCTAACATGTGTTTTCTTGGTGTTAGCATGTGTTAATTGGCTGTTTTCATTCATGTTGAGATTACCCCAGCTTCTGGTGTGAATGATTTTCAGTTAGAACCTGGATATTTCTGTGTCTCCCTTTGACTCTGGATCTTTATAAAACCTGTTTTTCTGATTTCTTATGACTCTGGCAGAGAAAAGGGTGGAGGAGGGTATAGGCTTGTTACTGGTTTGAGGATAGAAGTTGAAGTTTTCCACTAACCTGTATTCATCAGCCAGGTTGGGAGTGGCTGCAGGTAAACTCTTGTGACAGGAGGAGGGCCACCTTTCTGCTGCTGAATTGAGGTGGAAGTTTAGCTTTTGCTGTCCATAGACACTGGCAGGCTGGGACTCATTACCCTTAGAGGGATGCCTGTCCCTACTTAACTTCTAAACCAGACCACTGAGACAGACACAGGGTGCAGGTTATGTTGTGGTGTTTGGCTAGAATTAGGCCTGTCTTCTCTACAGGTGGTCTGACTGACCAGGCTGCCTTTTTCTTAGTCCTGTGGTTGGAGAGTGGAGTTTGGTTGGGGTTTCTTTGGTCTTTTGTTTGCAGAGTCAGTATTAAAAGTGAAGGAGGAGCTAGCTAATCTATGTGGTGCTAAACTCTCCTGCAGAGGTTGCCATTGTATTTGACTGAACATTTTTGTTTTGGTCTACGAATTTCTTTGAAAACTGTTTTGAATTGTTTCATAGAAGAGGATTTAAAGTCATATGAATACTAAATTTATTTTATTTCTTCTCCCCTTCCTTTTTTTTTTTTAAACATTGCTGGTGATTTAACCCAGAGCCTTGCACATAGTAAGCAGATGATGTACCAGTTAGCCACATCCCCAGCCCCTGGATACTAAATACTAAATTTTGAGATATTTACATATTTTTGTCAATTCTTGTTCATTTTACTCTCACTTTTTCTAAATTCAGTTATTTTCCCCTCCTCCCCAACACACTCACATACACACACATGCACTTTTATACTGATTATGTGGTATAGATCTGCTTCCGTGAAGGCTTTATCATCTTTTTATTAGAAATATAAATCACATTCCTCATGGATAGGGCCAAAGCAACAGATATTTACTTACATACCTCTGAGATTTTTAATGCCACAGAAGAGTTAAACTACATGTGCTATGGTAAAACTGTTATGTTTTCCACTGAAAGAGGCAAAATTTAACTATATAAGACTTTATCTTGAAATAGAATGATTTAAGCCTGAAGTTCAATTCCTTGAAGTAATTACTAATGCTATCACTCAGCTTTCCTTGGTTGTACAATGCACATAGGAAACCTGAGAGAGGTGCGATTTCTGTCCCTCTTGGGAACAAGATTTGTGTTTTCCAGGGCTTTGCTCTTTGTGTCATTTAAATGCCTTAGATGGGTTTAGTGTAAGATAGTACTGATGAAATTCAGTATCATCCTCATTTTTTCTTGTGTGTTTTAGCTATTCTTGTGAACTTTTAGATAAGAGGATGTTTTAATTTTTGGTGTTGGAAGATCAAAACTAGCAGAACTTGTTGTGTCAAGACATGAAAGTTTGCTGTGCACTAGGTGCTGGTGTTGGAAGACAGAGTGAAAGCCAGTATTCTGCTGAGGAATATGGCTAGTGGGGGAGGTGGCCAGGGACCTCATAAAGCAAGGCACAAGGCAGTGAGCAGGAGGGCGTAGGTTAAGAAGAAACAGGTAGAAAATGATATACCATGGTAAGACTAATTCTTTAAAGGAGAGCTGGAGTTGGCTACATTGATAACAAACCAACTAGAGCCAAGAATATTGTGGGGACAAGGAAGGTCTTTTCCTAAGGGTAAAGGGCTCAATTGTTCAAGAATTTGTGATAATCCTAAACATTATGAACTGGTAATGTAGTTTTAGAATGTATGAAGCAGATCCTGATCACCACAAGGAGAAATTGATATGTCCAAGGTGATTGTCAGTGATTCCATTATTCCTCTGACAGTAGTGGATAAAACAAGTAGAAAATCAATGCTTTCAACCAGGGGGCTCTTCTTCATAGTTTAGAACACTCCATCCTGGGACATCAGAAGATACATTCTTTTTGAGGACACAGATTACTGAGATTATACTCTGGGGCATAAAACAAGGCTCACACTAGAAATGAGTGTTCAAGTCATACTAATTCCAATGGCCACACTGGAATTAAGAATAATTCCAATAATAGAAGCCTGGAGTCAGTGGTAACTAAAGCACACCCTTCTAGGTAACCCATGGGTCAATGAAGAAATCAAAAAGGAGGGAGGGGGCGGTTCCAAGATGGCGGCCTAGACGGACGCTGTGGTCAGTCTCTCCAGAGCCAGAGGTTGAAGTTGTGGAAATACCATCTCCCAGCCAGCTTCTGGATATCATCATACAGCTACCCGGGCAGGAATTCCACTTGCGCATGTAAGCAGGGCCACCAGCCAGCAGCCATAGCCACAAGCAGAGTGACTTCAGCAGCAAGCGGTGGCGGAGCTCAGCCGCAGCGGCTCAGCCCAGGGCTCGCCTCGGGCGGGGCCTGCTTCTACAGGGGTACCTCGCTCCAACGCCCACCCAACCAGGCAGGACCCCTAGCAGTTGCTCCCGTGGACACACGGCCCCAGCTGCTAGCCACTTGGGTGCCCAAATTCAGGGTAAGAGTCGTTCCAGAGACCCCAGCAGAGACAGCCCGCCGCACTTCCACTCCAGAGCTCCGGTGCACCAGCAGGAGCCACAGAGGGCCCAGATCCGCCCGCAGAAACCTCCATGGATGTCCAGCAAGAGGGAGACCAGGAACTGCCACCTCGAGCCGCTGAAGAGCCCAAACTCAGGGTAAGAGTCCCCCCAGACACCCTAGCGAGAGGCAGCCCCGCCCAAGGGCAGCCTGGGCCCGACCCAGTTCTGCTTCAGAGTTCCTGGGGACCGGCAGGAACTGCAGAGGGCCCCGATCCACCCTCAGGAACTTCCATGGTTGTCCAGCCAAAAGGAGACCAGGGTCAGCTACCTCTAGCCACTGGGGAGCCCAAAATCAGGGTAGGAGTCACTCCAGAGACACCAGCGCGAGGCAGCCCCATCCAAGGGCAGCCTGGGTCTGCCCCAGTTCCACTCCTGAGTTCCCGGGGTCTGGCAGGAGCTGCAGAGGGCCCAGATCCACCCTCAGGAAACTCCATGGGGGTCCAACTAAGGGTTGACCAGAGTCTGATTGCTATCAGCCACAGAGGAAAGCACACCCAGGGAAAGAGTGGCCTCCAGAGACCCCAGCGTGAAAAGGCCCCACCCTAGTGTGCGCTGGGCCTGCCTCAGTTCCACTCCAGAGTTCTGGTGGGAATGCCAGGTTGCCCAGTCGAAGGCAGACCAAAACCTGCTAGCCTGTAACCCCAGGGGAGCTCATACTCACGGTAAGGGTCGCACACAAACTCTCCAGCTTGTGACTCTGTCTAAGTGAGACCTGAGCCTGCCTCTACTTCCGCTCCAGAGTTCCTATTCACCGGCAGGAGTGCAAGAGAGGGCCAAAACAGCCCTCAGGAGCCGCCTCAGGAGCCCCAGCCAAAGCCACTCCCACTGCCCTCTAGAGATACATCCACTACTTCCACCACCAACTTTAGTGACAGTAGTGCCCATCTGGGGACACTGGGAGAACAGAAATAGCTCCAAGGTGAGACACAGGTAATCTGGAGTGTCAATACAAGATTATAGGA
>PVHX01006485.1:0-35987 GCA_004024805.1 Geosciurus inauris
TCAAAGTGGGTCAAAGACTTAGGAATTAGACCAGAGACCCTGCGTCTAATTGAGGAGAAAGTAGGCCCAAATCTCTATCACGTTGGATTAGGCCCCAAATTCCTTAACAAGACTCCTACAGCAAAAGAAATAAAAGCAAGAATCAATAAATGGGATGGACTCAAACTAAAAAGCTTCTTCTCAGCAAAAGAAACTATCGAGGTGAACAGAGAGCCTACATTGTGGGAGCAAATTTTTGCCACACGCACATCAGATAGAGCACTGATCTCCAGGATATATAAAGAACTCAAAAAACTTAACACCAAAAAAACAAACAACCCAATCAATAAATGGGCTAAGGAATAGAACAGAAACCTCTCAGAAGAAGATAAACAATCAGTAAATACATATATGAGGAAATATTCATCATCTCTAGCCATTAGAGAAATGCAAATCAAAACTACGCTCAGATTTCATCTCACCCCAGTCAGAATGGCAGCTATCCAAAATACCAGTAACAATAAGTGCTGGCAAGGATGTGGTGAAAAAGGTGCACTCAAACATTACTGGTGAAACTGCATATTGGTGCAACCAATCTGTAAAGCAGTTTGGAGATTTCTTAAAAAACTTGGAATGGAACCACCATTCGATCCAGCTATCCCACTCCTTGGCCTATATCCTAAAGATTTAAAAACAGCACACTACAATAAAGCAGTCACCTCAATGTTTATAGCAGCACAATTCACAATTGCAAAACTATGGAAGCAACCCAGATGCCCTTCAATAGATGAATGGATAAAGAAACTGTGGTACTTATACACAATGGAATATTACTCAGCAATAAAAGAGAATAAAATTATGGCATGTGCAGGCAAATGGATGGAATTGGAAAACATTATGCTTAGTGAAGTAAGCCAATCCCAAAAAACCAAATGCTGAATGTTCTCCCTGATTAGTGGATGAGGATACATAAGGGGGATGGGAACAGGAAACATAGGAGAAATACAGGAACTCTTGATGCGGCAGGGGGGAGGTGGAAGGAAGGAAAGGGGAATAGGTATAGTAATGAAGGTTGATTGAGATAGTCATTACTACCCTTGGTGCATGTATGAAGACACAAATGGTATGACCCTATCTAGTTTGCAACCAGAAAAATGGAAAAACTGAGCTCTGTTTATGTACTATGACTTGAAATGCATTTAAATAAAATAATTAAATTTTTAAAAAAAAAGAACTCAAAAAACTTAACACTAAAAAAACAAGTAACCCAGTCAATAAATGGGCAAAGGCACTGAACAGACATTTCACAGAAAAAATACGATCTGTCAACAAATATGTGAAAAAATGTCCAACATCTCTAGCAATTAGAGAAATGGAAATTAAAACTGCACTGAGATTTCATCTCATTCTAGTCAGAATGGCAATCATCAAGAATACAAGTAACAATAAATGTTGGCGAGGAAGTGCGGAAAAGGATATACTCATACATTGCTCGTGGAACAGCAAATTGGTACTATGGAAAGCAGTATGGAGATTCCTCGGAACCACCATTTGACCCAGTTATACTACTCGTCAGTTTATATTCAAAGGATTTAAAATTGGCATACTACAGAGATGCAGCCACATCAATATTTATAGAAACTCAATTCACAATAGGCTAAGTTATGGAACCAACCTAGGTGCCCTTCAACAGATGAATGGTAAAAAAAAAAACATGGTGTGTGTGTGTGTATATATATACATATATACACACACACAACAGAATATTACCCATAAAAAATAATAACTTTATGACATTTGCCAATAAATGGATGGATCTGGAGATCATTGTGCTAAATGAAATAAACCAATCCCAAAAAACCAAAGGTTGAATGTTCTCTCTGATATATGTATGCTAACATACATAAAAAGGGTTGAGGGGAGAACAGAAATTCAGTGGATCAGACAAAAGGGAATGAAGGGAGGAGCAACAGGAATAGGAACAACAGTGGAATGAATCTGACAGAACTTTTCTATGTACATATGTGAATACACCACAATGAATATCCACATCATGTATAACCACAGGACTGGGATCTTAATTAGAATAAGATAAACTCAATGTTTATATAAAAACGTCAAAATATACTCTGATGTCATGTATAACTAAAAAGGACAAATAAAACTGAAAAAAGTACATATAAGCAAGGAGCTTTGGATGTAGCTCAGTGGTAGAGCACTTGACTAACATGTGAGAGGCCCTCGATTCCATCCTCAACCCTCTCCTCACTCCGCCACACACAAGTACACACATAAAAATCAGGTCAAGTCACTACCCCGATCAAGTCTTTCAATGGTGTTCCCTCATGCCAAGGATGAAATCCAGTGTTCTCACCATAGCCTATGAAGCTGGCTATTATTCAACTCCATAGCCTCTCTAATATCATATTATACCTCTTCCCTCAGTCCATACATTCCAACCTTACTCAACTTCCTGATGTTTCTCATATATGTAAACTGTTCCCTCCTGAAGGTTTTTACATTTGCTGTTTCCCTCTCTGGAAGATCTTTCTCCAGATTTTCCCCTAAATCTTTACATTGTTTACTCTCACATTTGCTGTCTACAGTAAAAAACAAGGTTGTCACCACAAGTTTATCTTCTTCCTAAGCACCCAGGAAGGCTACATATTCTCGGTCTCCCTTGCAGTCGATTAGGCAAAATGACAGTTTTAGCCAACTAAACAGTGGCTAAAGTCCAGGCCAAGCTCTCTTCCCCACCATTGAAAACTAGAGACAAAGATTTCAAGTTATCAAGTTTATAGCTAAACAATAGAAGGTACATGGATCACTAAGATACTGTTTGGAGAATACCCATTCTAGAGAACTATGTTAGACATTGTAAGAATCTAGTTTTTATTCCATTAAGCTAAGGAGATTTTTAAGGTCATTCTAATAGCCACCATTAATTACCTTGACAATACCTTATTAAATTGAAACTTTTTCAGAGAAGCCTTCTGTAATCACTCAATCTAAAATAACTTCTCATTTCTCAATTCAAATTCTATCCTTCTACCATGCTTTACTTTTTAGAGAATTTGTCTCTAAGTTTGAGTGTACCTGTGCATTTATTTGTTTATTTGTTTAGTTCTCCCACTAGAAGGGGAGAGACGTTATTATACTCACTACTGTATTCCAAGAGTCTGGAAGAGTCCCTGGCTCATTATCACTATCACAGTTAATATTTATTGGGTACTCACAGTGTGCCAGTTGCCAGTCTAAGCACTTCATAAGTGGCAACTGATGAATGATAAATGACTATAAATGGTGCTTTGTGGCAAATAAGATTAAGATAGAAGCTCTACTGAATAGCTCTGAGTAAGCACTGTTATTAAACCCAGTAGTAGTAGCACTTGTCTAAGTTAAAAAATGCCCTCCATGGATGTGCCCTCACTTCTAAACTGTCCCATTTTTCAATACCCTATTTCTGAAGAGCTCTCAGAAGTAAGGAGAAAAATAGTATTGTTTATTATACCACTGGTACCAAAAATATTTGATAAGATATCCATGCATAGTAACTCCTAGATGGAAGCAAATTTGAAGGAGAGAGCAGGAAAGAGCATCATGCTTGAACACAGGAAATTAGTATTATAAAACCTAAACCAAATGCCATAAAACCTGGGCTGAGAGCATTGGTGCTAATGAAACTGTATCAGAAGCAGCTGTGAGAAGCCGGTAATGCTTAAGCTTCCCAAATCTTCCAGGAAAGACAGAAACTCTGGCAGCGTAGGGAGAAAGCTTCCAATGACTATGGAAGCCACTCTTCTAAGACAAGTAGAAACAAACCTGAAGTACACGGGTTTTCTGTTGATTATTTGTCATTCTTCTTGACTTGGTTCTTTCCACTTCATGTCTATGAACCCAACCTCGAAGTTCATGATTTAACCTATAAAACAGATAATTAATTAAATATATTTCTCAGAAATAAAGTTCTCATCCTTTGGTGAGAAACAAGTTCAATCATTATAGGTTCCAAAGAGTATTCCAAATGCCTAATTACTCAGTATTTTCTTTTTTTATTTGAAAAACTAAGATTCTTTTCTTAAAAAAAATACTGTTTTAGTTGTAGATGGACACAATATCTTTATTTATTTACATCTTTATGTGGTGCTGAGGATCGAACCCAGTGCCTCACATGTGTGAGGCAACCATTCTACCACTGAGCCACAGCCCCAGCCCCTGAAAAACTAAGATTCTTAACAGTGTATTTAGTAAGACATGCATTTTTATATGGTAGGTTCCTCAATCATAAGTTCAAAATTTAAAGAAAACCATAGCTAAATATCTGCCAAATATAAATATTGAATGCAAAGTAGTTTTTTTCCTTAAAAAAAAAAAAAAAAAATATTGTCCGTTTCTGCTCTTGGGCTGTGTGATATACAAATATCTGAGACACTGGGGAAAATAAGCCATAGGACTCCTAACAACAAAAGGATATACATTAAGGCCTTTGAAAATCATGCCTTTGGGGAGAAGGCATGATTCTTAACTACCTGAGGGGAGAAAATTAAATGATAAACTTAACTACCTGAGGGGAGAAAATTAAATTTTTTCAATAGTGTAAATTTAAAAGGTCAATTCAATATAACTTCCCTTTATTTTGCTTACTTTCTAAAGAAGTTGTGAATATGTTAGACTATCCTTACTTAACTATAGTTGAATAGTATTTAAAATGAGACAGTTTTTAAGGTTCAAGGGTATGTTCCAAAATCAGAAGAAAAAAAAAAATTGAGAGAAAAGGTGATACAAGAAGGGTCCAATACACTCTTACATTGCTGGTGGGACTGCAAATTGGTGCAACCAATCTGGAAAGCAGTATGGAGGCTCCTTAGAATACTTGGAATGGAATCACCATTTGACCCAGCTATCCCACTCCTCAGTTTATACCCAAAGGACTTAAAATCAGCATACTATAGTGATGCAGCCACTTCAATGTTTACAGTAGCTGAATTCACAATAGCTAAATTGTGGAACCAACCTAGATGCCCTTCATTAGATAAACAGATAAAGAAACTGTGGTATATATACACAATGGAATATTACTCAGCAATAAAAGAGAATAAAATTATAGCATTTTCAGGTAAATGGATGGAGCTGAAGAATATCACGCTAAGTGAAGTAAGCCAAACCCAAAAAAACAAAGACCAAATGTTTTCTCTGATTAGTGGATGCTGATCCATAATGGGGGTCAAGGAAACATGGGAAAAATGGAGGAACTTTGAGTAGGGCAAAGAAGAAAGAGGGAAAGGAAGGGGGAATGGGGGTAGGAAAGATTGTGGAATTAGATGGACATCATTACCCTAGATACATGGAAAAAGACATGAATGGTGTGACTCTACTTTGTATACAACCAGAGAAATGAAAAATTGTAATCCACACGTGTACTATGAATTGAAATGAATTCTGCTGTTTTAAAAAAAAATTTTAAAGGGGTGCAATAATAGGAAAGTGTCTCTAGAACTACATATCCTCAAATTATTATCTTCCTAATTTAAAGAAAAAGGTAACTTTCTGCTATAAAAGTCAACATCCATAAGCCTAATACTTGCCTTGGAATTTTTAATTTCATTCTGTAGTTTTCAAATAAGACATATTTAAGTATGCAACCATTACATTAAATAGACCCAAAATCATCTATCTCAGATTAGTAGGGAAACTGGACAACAACTGATATGCCTGAAGCTATCCAACAAATAATTCAGAGATTCTCTCAGCCACTCAGTAAATCTGAACAAAGGTTTTCCTAAATTCCAAAGCTAATCATGGCAGCCCACTTAGTTATTTCTACAACTTATAATACTTACCTGAGTGATTCTGTCGTGTTAATCAGGGGCTGACAAGGAGGAGGAGGAATATAAAGTAGTGGTTCTTCAGTTAGCACCATTAGGGCTTTGTCATTTGAAACAGAATGATCATATCTGAAACATACATGCAAAAAATTTGTTTTCTTGCTTCCTAAATTTCTAGCAAGTTTGATATAAGAAAATTATCAAATTACATGAATTTATATCTAGGGTTTGATGAAGGGAACGAAACCTGAGGTGAAAATTAGAATCTAAACTAGAGATATTATTATTTATTATCTTCAGTCCACTATTTTATTTGTACTGGGGCTAAACTCAAGGGCATTTTACAACTAGGCTATATTCCAGACCTTATTATATTTTATTTTGAAACAGTCTCACTAAGTTGCTGAGGTTTTTGACAAGTTCCTGAAGCTGGCTTCAAAGTTGTGATCCTTCCACCTCAGCTTCCTGAGTTGCTGGGATTACAGAGGTGTGTCTGTTATTTTACTCTCTCTTACCAAAAATACTTATTTAGATTTGTTCTGAATTTATTTACATAAGATACTCTGAATTTATAAAAACTAGATGTACTAAAATACTAAAAAGAAAAAATACTAAATTCATAAAACTGAACACGTCAAGATTCACACTTATCATTTATTCATTCAATAAATATTTGCTGAATACCAACTGTGTGTGCCAGGTACTATAGTAGGTGCTGGGTATCCAATAGCAAACAAGAGAAATGAAGTCTCTACCCTCAAACAGGGAAGATGGACCAAATACAAGAAAAAAAATGCATAAAATAAATTCAAACTGGTATACACCATGAAAGAAACAAACAAATGGTTGAAATTTCAAAGCAAAGCAGTATTTACTGGCCTGAGAATATGGTATTGAAGACAAGGCCTAGATGAGAAGAAGCTAGCCCCACAGAGACTAGAGGAAGAGTATTCTGGGTAGAATCAGGTGGAGAAAAAGCAGGCTCAAAGAACACAAAAGAAGACCAAGGGCTAAAGAGTTGTGAGCAAATGAAAGGTGAGCAGGCACAAGAGGAAGTTAAAAGACAGAGAAGAATGAGAACTCGATAAGGAACTGCACATAGCACAATCATATTTTAAGAACATATTTCTATTTGTATTTATACCTTGACACTGTACTAAAAATGAATTTAATGGAAACAAAAGGAGAAGCCTAGAGACCAAATAAGAGAGAAGTATAGCAATCCAGGCAAGAACAGCATACACTAGGTTTGTGGCAATAAAAACAAAGAAGAGTAGAACAATTCAAGGCAATTTTTGGAAAAGAAGCTCAACAACAATGTTGAAAGAGATGAATCAGAGTTTCTCACTTAAACAAGAGAAATGATGAAAACTATTGCAGAAAACTGGTTGGAGGTACAACAAGGAAAGGAACCAAGTTCCACTATGCACATGTTAAGTTTGAAATATTACAATAAAAAGGTCAAGGCAGGGTGCACACCAGTAATCCCAGCAACGTGGGAGGCTAAGGCAGGAAGATTCCAAGTTTGGTGTCAGCCTAAGCAATTTAGAAAGGCCCTGTTAAAATAAATAAAAAGCACAGGATGTACCTCTGTGGTAAAGTGCCCCTGAATTCAATTCCCACAGGAGGGTGGGGTGGGGGAAAGAGACTAGTACATACATGTGTTTGGAGTTTGGGGACTCAAAAGAGAAGTATGGACTAGAAACATAAATCTCAGCTATCAGAATATTCAGATATGGATTCTGTGCTAAAGTATGGGTGAGTCACCTAGGCAGAAAGAAAGCAAAAAAACTCACAATTCAAAACTTTGATATTTGGATAGAGGAGGAACTCACCAAAACCAAACAAATAAACAAACAAACAGACAAAATACTATGAAGCAGTTGTCAGTAAAATGGAAGACTAACAAGCCATGTGCAGAGGCGCACACTTGTAATCCCAGCACTTTGGGAGGCTGAGACAGGAGAATTGTGAGTTCAAAGCCAGCCTCAGCAATGGCGAGATGCTGAGCAACTCAGTGAGACCCTGTCTCTACATCTCTACATAAAACACAAAAAAACAGGGCTGGGGATGTGGCTCAGTGGCCGAGTACCCCTGAGTTCAATCCACAGTACCACAAAAAAAAAAAAAAAAAGGAAGACTAATAAATGTAGCACCACAAAAGGAAAGTCTTTCAAAGAGAGAGTGATTCACACAGCCAAATGCTAAGGAAAGGTGATGAAGACAGAAATTTCCATTTAATTTGGCAATACTGAAATCACTGGCCTCCCTGACAAAAACAATTTTGGCAGAGTGGAAAACTAACTTCAAGATAAAGTTAGAAGAAAGAAATTAAAGGGATACAAGTAGGAAAAAAAGAACTTCAAACTATCACCATTTGCTGATGACATGATTCTATATTTAGAAGACACAAAAAATTCCACCAGAAAACTTCTAGAACTCATAAATTCAGCAAAGTAGCAGGATATAAAATTAATACCCATAAATACTCAGAGAACTTGGAATGGAGCTACCATTTGAAACAGCTATCCCACTCCTTGATTTATACCCAAAGGACTTAAAATCAGCATACTACAATGATGCAGCCACATCAATGTTTTTAGCAGCTCAATTCACAATAGCTAAATTACGAAAACAAACCTAGAAGCCCTTCAACAGATGAATGGATAAAGAAAATATGGTGTATATACACAGTGAAGTATTACTCAGCCATAAAGAAGAATGAAATTATGGCATTTGCCTATAAATGGATGGAATTGGAGAATATCATGCTAAGTGAAATAAGCCAATCCCCTAAAACTAAAGGCTGAACATTTTCTCTGATATGCAGATGCTGATTCACAATAATGGGGGGGGGTAGGGAAGAATAGAAGTACTTTGGATTAGACAAAGGGGAATGAAGGAAAAGGAGGAGGAATGGGAATAGGAAAGATAGAATGAATCAGATTTTACTATCCTATGTCCATGACCAATGTAATTCTACATCATGTACAACCAGAAAAATGAGAAGTTATACTCCATATATGTGTAATATATCAAAATACATTCTACTATCATATATAACCAATAAGAACAATTTTCTTAAAAAGGTAAAAGCCAGAGGTGTATGTATGCCATATACAAAGGAAAAGAAGCAAGAGCCAAACATATATACAACATTCTTCCCTGCAACTTGTATCAGGAATATTCTTTATGTTCTCTCTTTTGGCTATTAAGGTTAAGTAGAGCTAAGTTGTTTGGAATAAAACAGAAATGTTGGTGCACAGGAAATGACAATACACATAAAAAGATATTAGCCTAAAATTAACAGTGCAGGAAGAAGGAAAAATAAATCTGTCTTGTGCTTGGTAAATGAATGCCTGTAAGAGGCAGCTGCTATGACACACATACACAAGAGTTAAGAACAAAGACCTGTCACATATACTTTATTTTAAAAATCATGCCTGTATACTTACAAAAATATAAACACTGTGGTCCTTGAGAAAAGTCTAAAATTGCTTTTGAAAATGTATTTCTGATCTATAATATTCTTTCCTTGTGATAAATTCTAGCAATGATTTCAGCACATCCATGCTGGCTTTGTTTTAACAGCCAAAAACATTTGGGGGAAGAGAAAAAAAAGTCTGATAGAAGAAATACCAGGACAGAGATTGGGTGGAGCTTCAAGAGAGAGGAAAAGGAAAAAATCTAAGCCAATGTGCAATATGGAGAGAATTAGTCTTAAACTAACCCAGAGACAGTATGAGTTCTGGGCTGCTTGCAGACCATTCTATACCAATAGAAAAAAATTCATCAAATAAATCAACAAAGTAAATGACAATCTTAGGGAGCTAGAGTTAATGAGAATTCCAAGAATAAAGACAGGTTATGGTTGATGTCTTATATGGAGCTTCACCATCCTTTCCAGTTTATCCAAGACAGTCTGATTTATGCATGATGTTCTGATATAATTATTACTAGCACTACCTTTACTTCTTAAAATGTCCCAGTTTGGTTGATAAATTATACAGTCATATTATTTACATAGTACCCACTTCTAAAACTGAAAAAAAAATAGATGCAAATAATTATTAACTGAGAGGCAAATACAATATTATATACTGGGATTATAATCTATCTACCCTTTTATTTGAACCACAATTCTAAAAAAAAAAAAAAAAAAGAAACATGATATAAAACAAACTGTATTTAAAAGTAAATACAGATAAGGACGTAGAAAACCAGAACAAGCTAAAAACAAGTTAGCTGAATCAATTATAAAACATCTTCCCAAAAAAAGAAAAGCCCAAGACTGGATGGTTTCAATGCTGAATTTTACCACACCTTTAAAGAGAACTAAGGCCAATGCTTTTCACACTATTCTTAAAAAATTGAAAGAGATGAAACCCTTCCAAACTCATTCTGCAAGGCCAGCATTAACCTGATATCAAAACCAGATAAGGGCACAACAACCAAAAACAAATCTACAAACTAATATCCCTGATGAACACAGACACTAGATTCTCAACAAAATACTGGCAACTTGAACTCAACAGCACATCAAAAAGATTACACCGTGATCAAGTGAGATTTATTCCATAGATGCAAGGATGGTTCAACACATGCAAACCAATAATGTGCAATACATCACATCAATAGAATGAAGAACAAAAATTCTATGAACACATCAATAGATGAACACAAAACATTTGATAAAATTTGACATTCCTTTGTGATTTTTAAAAAAACCTTCAAAAATCAGTAATAGAAGAAGCTACCTCAACACAATAAAGGCTATATATGACAAACCCTAAACCAACATTATACTGAATGGGGAAAAACAGAAATATGTTCCTTGAAGATGAGGAAAAAGACAAAGATGTTCACTTTCACCGCTCTTATTCAAAATACTACTAGAAGTCTTAGCCAGAGCAATAAAGCAAGAGAAGAAATAAAGAACATCCAAATAGTAAAAGAAGAGATTAAACTCCATGTTGAAGACAACTTTATTTTATATAGAGAAAAATCTAAGATTCCTCCAAAACTGTTAAAACTGATAAATTAGTAAGATTGCAGGATACAAAATCAACATATAAAGATAAGTAGTCTTATGGTTTTAACTATATTCAAACAAGTTTTGTGACAACACTTTTACAAATGTATAGGGTATTTCATTAACATTGCTAACTGCTCATGCAGTTAAACACTGTGGAAATTCACTGACATGTGTAATTTTGATAATTTCAAATGACATATGTAATCCAAAACTGTGTCCCATCTACATTTTCAGTCAATACGAAAGAGTCTCTTTCTGTTTCCATACTTAAACAAATGTCTCCTTCTGGAACTTTTTTGTTTGCTACAAAGGAAAAAGATATCTAATAAGATTTTAGCAGAAGTCAGTGGTGTTTCTTTGCGTGCCTCAATTTTAAAATACTTAACATAAATCACTTAAAGTAGGAAAGAATGTAATTACTTCTTTTGCTTCCAGCTTCACCCTTAACATGAAATTCTATGAGACCTTGTAAAAGTTGCCTAATTTTTTGACCTTTAGTCACCATTGCAATTCTTCAAACCTGAGAAGCCCAGGAAAAAGAAAAAATGATTAAAGTACTTAAAATATGTACTTTAATATGGTAATCTTTCTAAAATTAAATGGCATTCTTTCATTATGTTAATATTATTGAGAACTTGATCAGGATGTATTACAGAACAAAATAAAGGTCTCTTCATTTGCTTATGTGATGAGAAAAAGTTAATAAAATCAAATAATCTTAAAGGGCTGATCACTGGAAAAAAAGCAATATGGGACAATCAGAGTTGATGCTATAGGTATTTATCATATTTATATTCGTAGCTAGTATTATAAACCAAAGAACACAGACAAAACATAAACTTTACTTTTTTGACCTTTGAATCTCTGATTTTGAAAGTAGCACACAATGGAATGTTCGGTAGTGACCATAATGTCATTCAGATTTAAGAAGGTCTACCCTCAACACAATCTCAACTATGAAAATTAAATAAGTAAAAATACAAAAAGAAAACCAGTAGCTTTTTAATACACTGATAACAAAACTGCTGAGAAAGAAATCTTTCTTAGAAAGCAATCCCATTCACAATAGCTACAATAAATAAATAAATACATTTTTAAAATACTTAGGAATAAATTTAACCAAGGAAGCAGATGATCTCTACAATGAAACTTACAAAACATCAATGAAAAAATCATAGGAGATGGAGAAAAAATGGAAAGATATCCCATGTTCATGGATGGGAAGAATTCATACTGTTAAAATGCTCACACTACCCAAAGCAATCTACTAAGTCAATGCAATTCCTATCAAAATACCAACGACATTCTTTGCAAAAATAGAAAACATTTCTAAAATCTGTATAGAACCATAGACTCTAAATAGCCAAATCAATCCTCAGTAAAAGGAACAATGCTAGAGGCATTATAATACCTGACTTTAAAACTTATTATAGCGGGGAAGATCCAAGATGGCAGCCTAGACGGACGCTGCATTCCTAGTCTCTCCAGGACCAAGGATTAAAGTAGTGGAAATATCGTTTCTCTGAGAGTTATTAGAGGACCCCTGACAGCTGCCTCTACACAGGAATTCCAGTCCTGTGCCCGTGCAGGTCACCAGGCCCAAGCATTTGCACAGAACCTCGGCCGATCGTCTGTGCAGGACCCACTCCAGAGCCCACAAACCATGCAGGGCCTCAGATCGCTCACCCATGCAGGACCCCTAGCCAAAGCTCCCATGCTAGACCCCCGGCTCCCACGCAGAACCCCCAGTTGCTGCTCCTGTTGTGGACCTCCATCTACCATTGTGGAACTCTCCCATTCACCTATACCTGGGGACACTGGAAAGGATCTGGAGTCAACCTTCTACTTCCGCATAGCATAGCACAGAGAGGCATCTGAACACATTGCCCAACGCCACTGCCCAACCAGGCCCTACATGCTATCTCTGAAAACAGACACCTCCATTTTGGGTCTCCTTCGTCACCATCTTGGACCTGAGCAGAGAGATACTAGTAAACAACAGACAACCCCACCTACTGGATGAGAAGGGAAGCAATCCTTTTTACTTACCTAGAGACCTTTTTTCTCCCTCTATTATCTCTTTTTTCTTTATTTTTCTTTTCTTCCTTTCTTTTTCTTCTTTTCCCTCTCTCACTCTTTTTCTCACATCCCCAGCATTTGTGAAACCAAGTATTTTTTATGCATTAGACTACTGAGGACTGGGATACTTGATTAGTATATTACAGTTGTATTATATAGTCTCATATCTCCTATTTTTTATATGTTTTACTTTTCTGAATTTTTGTTTCTTTGTTTTTTGTACTCCATTTTCTTCCTACTTACTTGTCTTCCTCAAATCTCTTTCTTTTCTACTATTAGTCAACTTCTTTTGGATTCCTCTTTCATGCTTTCTAGGATCTAATAACTCTATATTTTCACTACCTACCTCCCTAACATCCCATCCTACACCCCACCCCCGGCTCTCTTCAGTCCACCAGCAGAAACTGTAGACCCTTTTGCAAACCTATTATTTATACACTAGATACTAATTAACTCATAATTTCTGTATATTGTGACAAAGCTGTAAATGTCCTATTAGGAGCTACTTGGTCTCAAATTATATATTGTTTGTATTAAGATCTGTCAATATTGGTTTCCCTCTTAAAGGAGAGGCATTGGAACCCTGTAGGGGATCTATAAGCCTATAGGATAAAGACTGTGGACTGACCATGCACATGCAGAGGGGAAGACCAACAGAGCACCATGCTGGGGGCCCCATCTACCAACCGGTGGCTATCCCTGCCTACTTCCATCTAGAGTCAACAACCAGGACCAGGAAGATCATCCCCGAGATCTCTGTAGGCCTGGTTATACCAGAGGTGAGGTATTTGTAACTGGTAGGAACACTACAAGATTATAGGGTAGAAACCGTAATACCTCAGATCAGCACTGCTAAAGAGGAAGACACTTGAACAACATCAGAAAACAAGCAGAGAAAATGCCCCAAACAAACCAAGATGCTACAATAATAGAATCCACTGACAGCACGTAGATGAAATGTCAGAGTAGTTCAAAATGTACATAATTAAAATGATCTATGAAACACAGAATAATATAAGAGAGCAATTACAGGTAGCAATTGATCACTCCAACAAAGAGATAAGAGAGCAAATACAAAGAGCAAAAGATTACTTCAAGAAAGAGATAGAGACTTTAAAAAAAAAAAAAGCAAGCAGAAATCCTTGAAATGAAAGAAACAATAAACCGAATAAAAAATTCAATAGAAAGCATCACCAACAGATTAGAGAACTTGGAATATAGAACCTCAGACAATGAAGACAAAATATATAATCTTGGAAATAAAGTTGACCACACAATGAAGATGGTAAGACACCATGAACAAAACATCCAAGAATTATGGAATAACATCAAAACACCAAACCTAAGAATTATTGGGATGCAGGAAGGCACAGAGATACAAACCAAAGGAATGCACAATCTCTTCAATAAAATAATATCAGAAAATTTCCCAAACATGAAGAATGAATTGGAAAGTCAAATACAAGAGTACGAAACTACAATAGAACCACACCAAGGCACATTATAATGAAAATGCCTAACATACAAAATAAGGATATAATTTTAAAAGCTGCAAGAGAGAAGGTACAGATTACATACAGGGGGAAACCAATTCAGATTTCAGCAGGTTTCTCAACCCAGACCCTCAAAGCCAGGAGATCCTGAAACAATATACACCAAGCTCTGAAAGAAAATAGGTGCCAACCAAGAATCTTATGTCCAGCAAAATTAAGCTTCCGATTTGATGACAAAATAAAAACTTTCCGTGATACACAAAAGTTAAAAGAATTTACAATGAAAAAACCTGCACTAGAGAACATTCTTGGCAAAATATTCCATGAGGAGGAAATGAAAAACAACAATGAAAACTGGCAAAGGGAGGAACTACACTAAAGGAAAAGCCAACCAAAGGAGAAACCAAGTCAAGTTAAAAACCAAAATAAACCAAAATGAACAGGAATACAAACCATATATCAATAATAACCCTGAATGTTAATGGCCTAAACTCATCAATCTAAAGACATAGACTGTCAGATTGGATTAAAAAAAAAAAGATCCAACAATATGTTGTCTTCAAGAGACTCATCTCATAGAAAAAGACGTCCACAGGTGAAAGGTGAAAGGATGGGAAAAAACATACCACTCAAATGGACCACATACACAAACAGGGGTTTCCATCCTCATAGCAGATAAAGTAGACTTCAAACCAAAGATAGTCAGAAGGAAAAAAGAAGGACATTTCATACTGCTTAAGAGACCCATACATGGAGAAGACATAATCATAAATTTCTAAGCCCCAAACAATGGAGCATCCACATGTATCAAACAAATCCTTCTCAATTTTGAGAATCAAATAGACAACACAATAATACTGGGTGACTTTAGCACACTTCTTTCATCACTGGACAGATCTTCTAAAGAAAAATTAAATGAAGAAACCACAGAACTCAACAATACAATCAATAATTTAGAATTAACAGACATATACAGACTATTTCATACATCAACAAGTGAATACACTTTTTTCTCAGCAGCACACAGATCCTTCTCTAAAATAGACCATGTGTTATGCCACAAAGCAACTCTTAGCACATACAAAAAACAAACAGAGATACTACCCTGCATTCTATCAGACCATAATGGAATGAAATTAGAAATCAATGATAAAATAAAAAACAGAAGCTACTCCATCGTCTGGAGACTAAATCATACGCTACTGAATGATGCATGGATAACTCTTTTGTTAGACATAAAGCAGGAAATAAAAAAATTCTTAAGAGGTAAAAGAGAACTCTGACACAACATATCAAAATCTCTGGGACACTATGAAGGCTGTGTTAAGAGGAAAGTTCATTGCATTGAGCTCATTCATGAAAAGAAGAAAAAGTCAACAAATAAATGACCTGACATTACATCTCAAAGCTCTAGAAAAAAACAATAAATCAACCCCCAAAGAAGTAGAAGACAGGAAATAATTAAAATCAGGGCTGAAATCAAATGAAATTAAAACAAAGGAAAAGTTCAAAAAATTGAGAAAACAAAAAGCTAGTTCTTTGAAAAAATAAATAAAATTGATAAACCCTTGGCTACCCTAACAAAAATAAGGAGAAAGAAAACTCAAATTACTAAAATTTGAGATGAAAAGGGAAATATCACAGAAAGATAATTAGAAACTATTTTGAAGATCTACACTCTAGTAAAATCCTGAAGACACTGACAAATTTCTAGGGGCATATGATCTGCCCAAACTGAATCAAGAGGACATACACAACTTAAACAGATCAATTTCAAGCAAGAAAAAGCCATCAAAAGCTTACCAACCAAAGAGATCCCAGGACCAGACAGATTCTCAGCTGAGTTCTACAAGACCTTCAAAGAAGAATTAATACCAATACTTCTCAAATTATTCCATGAAATAGAAAAGGAAGGAACCCTTCCAGACTCATTCTATGAGGTTAGTATCACTCTGATTCCAAAACCAGACAAAGACACATCAAAGAAAGAAAACTTCAGACCAATATCCCTGATGAACATTGATGCAAAAATTCTCAATAAAATTTTGGCAAATCAAATACAAAAACATATTAAAATATATTGATCGTGGTGCACTACGATCAAATGGGTTTCATCCCAAGTATGCAAGGTTGGTTCAACATACAGAAATCAATGAACGTAATTCACATCAATAGACTTAAAGTCAAGAATCATATGATTATCTCCATAGATGCTGAGAAAGCATTTGACAAAGTACAGCATCTCTTCATGTTCAAAACACTACAAAAACCAGGGATAGTAGGAACCTCAATTTTGTAAAAGCTATCTATGCAAAACCGAAAGCCAACATCTTCCTCAATGGGGAAAAATTGGAAAAATTCCCCCTAAAAACGACAACAAGACAGAGATGCCCTCTTCACTACTTCTATTCAACATAGTCCTTGAAATTCTAGCCAAAGCAGTTAGACAGACAAAAGAAATTAAAGGGATAAGAATAGGAAAAGAAGAAGTTAAACTATCGTTACTTGCTGACGCCATTTAGAGGATCCAAAAAATTCCACCAGAAAACTTCTAGAATTAATAAATTCAGCAAAGTAGCTGGATATAATATCAATACCCATAAATCAAACGCATTTCTATACATAAGTGATGAATCCCCTGAAAGAAAAATTAGAAAAACTACTCCATTCATAGTAGCCCCCCAAAAATGAAATACTTGGGAATCAATTTAATAAAAGAGGTGAAAGACCTCTACAATGAAAACTACAGAACACTAAAGAAAGGAACTGAAGACGACCTTAGAAGATGGAAAGATCTCCCATGCTCTTGGATAGGCAGAATAAATACTGTCAGAATGGCCATACTACCCAAAGTGCTATACAGATTCAAAGCAATTCCAACTAAAATTCTAACATCATTCTTTATAGAAATAGAAAAAACAATCATGACATTCATTTGGAAAAATGAGAAACCCAGAATAGCCAAAACAATCCTTAACAAGAACAACGAAGTAGGAGGCATCACAATACCAGACTTTAAATTATATTACAAAGCTATAATAACAATAACAGCATGGTATTGGCACCAAAATAAACATGTAGACCAATGGTACAGAAGACACAGAGACAAGAAGAAAGATAGCCTCTTCAACAAATGGTGCTGGGAAAACTGGAATCCATATGCAGGAAAATGAAACTAAAGCCCTATCTCTCACCATGCACAAAACTCAACTCAAAGTGGATAAAACTCAACTCAAAGTGGATCAAAGACCTAGGAATCAGACCAGAGATCCTGAGCCTAATTGAGGAGAAAGCAGGCCCAAATCTTTTTCATATCAGATTAGGCCCTTAACAAGACTCCTAAAGTGTAAGAAATAAAAGCAAAAATCAATAAATGGGATGGATTCAAACTAAAAACCTTCTTCTCAGCAAAAGAAACAACCAATGAGGTGAACAGAGAGCCTACATTCTGGGAACAAATTTTTGCCACATGCACATCAGATAGAGCACTATTTGACCCAGCCATCCCACTCCTTGGTCAATACCCTAAAGACTTAAAAACAGCATGCTACAGTAATGCAGCCACTTCAATGTTTATAGCAGCTCAATTCACAATAGCTAAACTGTGGAACCAACCTGATGCCCTTCAATAGATGAATGGATAAAGAAACTGTGATATATATACACAATGGAATATTACTCAGTGATAAGAGAATAAAATTATGGCATTTGCAGGTAAATGGATGGAGTTGGAGAACATTATGCTAAGCAAAGTAAGCCAATCCCAAAAAACCAAAGGCCGAATACGCTCTCTGATAAGCGGATGCTGATCCATATCTTGGGAGCAGGCATGGGAAGAATGGAGAAACTGGTCAAAGGGGTGAGGAGGGAAGGGATGGGACATGGGCGTAGGAAAGATGGTGAAATGCGATGGACAACAATGCCCTAGGTTCATGTATGACTGCACATATGGTGTAACTCTATATTATATACAACCAGAGAAATGAAAAATTGTGCTCCGTTCATGTACAATGAATCAAAATGCATTCTGCTGTCATGTAAACCTAATTAGAATAAAAAATTTATTAAAAAAAAACTTATTACAAACCTATAGTAAGCAAAATAACTTGGTACTGGCATAAAAACACACAGACAATTAAAACAGAATAGGAAACTCAGAAATAAATTCATGAATTTATAACTAACTGATTTTTGACAAAGAAAGTAAGAACAAATGTCACACATATGCACATGCTATATATAACTCTAAGGCAAATCAGGCTTCCTTTGTAAGTCTACATATACAGCACAAGTGCTAGGCATAGAAGAAACTCAAAATAGTGTATTAATGTTTAAACACTCTAGGCCTGGAATCCTGTTCATATTAAAAATAATTTTGAAAATAAATTTTGTAAATATAAAAGAACTTATTTTAAAAATGTTTAAACAAGGTTCTTCAATAAATGGTGCTGGGAAAACGATATCCACATGCAGAAGAATCAAGCCCACCATACACAAAAATCAACTCAAAATGAATCAAGGATTTAAATGTAAGACTTGAACCTATGAAACAACTAGACAAAAACATAAAGAAAATACTTCAGGACATTGATTGGGGCAAAGTTTTTTTGGATATGACCCCAAAAGCACAATCAACAAAAGTAAACAATTAATAAATGGGTTACATCAAACTAAAAAGTCTTTGTACTACAAAGAAAATAATCGAGAGTGAAGAGACAACTTACAGAATATAAGAAAATATCTGATAACTATTGATCCAATAAGGAATTAATATCCACAACATACAAGGATATCAAATAATTTAACAGTTAAAAAAATCTAATTTAAAAATAAGCAAGTTGTGCACCATCTGTGTACAATAAATCAAAATGCACTCTGCTATCATGTAAACCTAAATAGAATAAATAAATTTTAAATAAATAAATAAAAATGAGCAAGTGACCTGAAATTTTAAAATGGCAAATTTTTATATATAAAAATACAGAAAGGGCTGGGATTATGGCGCAGTGGTAGCGTGCTCACCTGGCATGCGTGAGGCACTGGGTTCGATCCTCAGCACCACATAAAAATAAAATATTCTGTCCGCCTACAACTAAAAAATAAATGTTTAAAAAAAAAAATACAAAAAAACCAGGTGTGGTGGTGCGCATCTATAATCCCAGCAACTTGAGATGCTGAGGTAGGAGGATTGTGAGTTCAAAGCCAACCTCAGCAACTTAGCAAGGTGCTAGGCAACTCAGTGAGACCCTGTCTAAATAAAATACAAAATAGGGCTGAGGATGTGGCTCAGTGGCCCCTGAGTTCAATCCCCAGCACCAAAAAATAAAAGCAGAAAATGTTATGTAATGTTCTCCTATATAATGGCTTCTGTCACATGCTGTGTCGCATTACATAATTACCATCTGCCATATAATCCTTTGGATCCTCTGCTGCACCTAGCATAGTACTTTGCACAGCTGGAATTCATGGAACAAAATGAATATTTTATTTTATGTTCAGGTAATGAAGACAAGCCTATATCTATGATCATAACCTCAGTCAACAGTATGGGTATAACAGAGTGAAAGCCAGAAAGAATGATTTCTCTCTAGCCCTCGGTTTGTAAAACCTCAGAGAGTTACAGGTAAACAAATATTTAATAGTTTTCAAGCATTATACTGTGGAATGGTTGCCTTAAGGCCCTGGATCCATTTGGCTCTGACAAAAATTCCAAAAGCACAGGAAAATGTTTATCAAACAGTACAGCTCTGAAAACAGCCACTGTAACCTTCTTCTAGCTAACAGAATATTGGAATTGCATTTCATTTAATTCTAAGTCTTTTGCTATTGACAAGCAGTATGAAAATTTATCAAGTCAGTATTAAATTACTACAAGGGAGAGATTCAGCAAAGATCACAACAAATAAGTATATATAATTTTACCTATGACTAAAAATGAAAAAGGTTCAACCTTATCACTCCACCATATCATAGCCACTCAGATGATACAGTAACAAGAATTAGATAAATTAAATATACAAACACATAAAATATTGAAAGAACTAAAGATCCTGTATTTTTTAATATAATGGTTATGTTTCAATATATGTGGATACTGCACACAAACTAAGATTTTACAGTCACATCTCAACAAGAATTCTAAAACTGGGAATTTTCTCTTAGAATTGATCTTAAAAATAAAATTATTAATGGTCTCAGTAATTCATCTTTTTTACTATTCAAATCTATACATGAAAAATTTAAATGCAAAGTTATATTAGATAGAACTGTTTCATTTTAATAAAATCAATTGGATTAACATCCCATCTAACCTGTAGCTGTTTTTCTGGATGATACCATCTGATGTGTCCTGTACTTCTTTAGCAGAAAATTCTAAAAGGTGCCTCCTTTGATTTGCAGGGCTCATACTAGGGTTCATTCTTCTAGAATCCTGTTCCAGCATGCTGAAATTTTAAAAACATGAATCAATAGTTAAAATTAAAATGTCACACATGTGCATATACTAGATGTAGCTCTAAAGCAAACGAGACTTCCTTCATAAGTCCACACATGCAGCAAAAATGTTAGGCATAGCAGAAAGTCAAAACAAGGTATTGATATGATTAAATACTCTAGGCTTAGCATCCTCTACATATTAAAAATAATCTTGAAAATAATTTTTGTAAGGATAAAAGAACATTATTTGTAAAATGCTTAAACAAAAGCAGTTCTGTGTTTCTAAAACCCTATGTTATTAAATAAGTTGCTATAGCTTGGACCTTAAATGTCCTCCAAAAGTCCATGTGTTGAATGAAGGCCTATAGTCTTAGCCCATGGCACTGTTCAGAGGTGGTGGCAACTTTAGGAGGTGGGGCCTGGTAGAAGGAAGTTAGCTCATCTGGGTATACCGTTAAAGAAGATATTGGAATCCCAGCCCCTCTTCATTCTCTCTCTTTAACTCCCCAACCACCATAAGGTGAATGGGCCTCCTCTGCCACATGCTCCTGTGATGATGTACTGTGCCACCAAAGTCCCAAAGCAACAGGGCCAAGTGATCATAGACTGAAATCTCTAAAATCATGAGCCAAAATAAGCCTTTCCTCTTTTAAGTTGATTTATCTTAGGTATTTGTTATAGTAATGGAAAGCTGACAAACATAAGTATACAAAGTAGAAATATATACAATCTGTATATAAACACATTCTAAACTTAGATAATAACTGAAATAAGTCCTACTAGATGCTGCAAATTAATGTTTTCAATGAGAGAACACTTCAAATGCAATAGGAATTATTCTCTTTTAACAGTCAAATTTGTTATTAGCCTTTTGTAAATCCAGGAGGCAGTCTATCAAATAAAACTAACAAAAAATTATTTTAAATATGCTTCTATTTTTATTTACATTTAAAATTTTCTGTTTACTTCTTTCACCCCATCCTTGCTAATACCTTCATTCATCAATGTATATTCTCCTGATAGATACAAGCATCTGGGAAAAACAAAAAAAAAATACACAATATCTCATATATTGATGCATCTATCAAACAGTGCAAAAGTTTTTTAACACTTTTGACATTAATCATGTGCATGGAAATCTGGCTCACCAATAACATTTTTGTGCATGTGCCTAATTTTATGATGCCATACACATAATTTATATTAGTCGTAATCCTGAAATCCAATACAAAGGGTGAAACCTCCCTAGGTAAGCATAAAAGACTTTATTTAGAAGAATAAAGTGGAAAAAGAAAGTAGGGCTGATGAAAAAGGATAAGGGTCCCATGGCTCTAAAAGTAAAAGAGTTCTTTGGGATATAATAGTTTACCTCCAAAGATGAGGGACAGCAGTGTTGGGGGAGGCAGATATATCTTTCTAGAATCTTTCTGATCTCTTATTACATTTCCCATTCTTCCCTTCTGCCCTAGCAATCACTGCTGCCCAGTGATTCTCACATGGTATGCTGTGGCATTTTGGCACACTGCAAACTCCTCAAAGAGTTTACAAGTTATAACCTCTGAAATTATGGCCATGGTATAAAATATAATTTTGCTACAATCAAGGCTACATTTTTATTACAATTGTAAATTTCAGACTGAATGTTTACTTGAGCAGTCACACATCAGTATAAGCCTTGCTATAAATGAGGTAAAGGGCCTAGTGGAATGTCTAACTAAACTTAGTCCAGTAAGTACTTAAGAAAATATGAGACAGGCAGTAAATGATAACAATTGATTGGGGGGAGTAATTAATTAAAGGATTTTATTTTTTTGAGATTTGCATTTTTAAAATTATTTACTTTTCAATTTTTTCACGTGTGGTGCTGAAAAGAAAAATCTACTTAAAATCAAAGTTAAAAACTTTCTTTTAAGTTGACAGAACCTCAGTTCATTCAACCCCTACTCCATTGTATCAGCGAAACAAACATATTAGCATTCCTATTTGGCTTCAGTACTCCCAGTTCCCTCCAACTAGACCTATCACTCTAACTATTAAGAGTTTCCTGCCAGGCACAATGGCTCATGCCTGTACTCCCAACGCTCAGGAGGCTAAGGCAGGAGGATTGTGAGTTTCAAGCCAGCCTCAGCAAATGAGCAAGGCCCTAAGCAACTCAGCGAGAACCTGTCTCTAATTATAATAAATACAAAAAGGGCTGGGGATGTACCTCAGTGGTTAAGCACCCCTGAGTTCAATCCCCAGTACCCAAAAAAAAAAAAAAAAAAAGTTTCCTCTTATTTTAACCAGAAATGTGCTTCCTTATAACTTCCATTTTTTGGTACTAATTCTGGACTCTGACTATTCAGAACAAGTGTAAACAAGCCTTCTTCTATTGTCCAAAAACATCTAACATCCCCCTCTTCCCAGGCTTCCTTTTAAGTCTATAGTTTTTTGGTTCCTTTCACATGTTCCTCTTTACAACAGTCTTGGTTTCCTTCAGCATATTTGGTCACATCCTATTAGCATGCTTCCCAGAGGTGGTATCCAAAATTGGCTTCTCAAATGGTATGAGTGATGCAGGATAATTCCTTGCCTTGGTCTAGATGATACTTTACTGATACAGACTAATGTCATGAAGGCTTTTTTAGTAGTCTTCATACGCTAGTTAAATTGATCCTGGATTAATTTAAACCTTAAGACTTCTTATAAACTGATTCTGAATCTTTTCCTTCCCTTCTTTCCCTCTCTCCACTTCAATTCTAAATTTATTTGAGCTTTTGGAATCAGCTGAATAATTTATATATATTACATATTTCTTTTAAAATATAATTTTGAGCTGAGCACCATGGGGCATGTTCTATAATCCTAGGTACTCAGGAGGCTGAGGCAGGAAGACTGCAAGTTCAAGGCCAGCCTGGGCAAGTTAATGAGACCCTGGCTCAAAATTTTAAAAAACTAAAAGGGCTGGGGAGTAGCTCAATAGTAGAGCACTTACCTAGCATGCCAGAGGCCCTGAGTTCAATACCCAGTACTACAAAAGCTAAATTAAAAAATAAAATATTATTTTGCTTACTAATAAATCATGAGGATGTGTAAGCACACAGTGGGAAAGCATCATCTCAGAGACAGGAGAAAGAAAAGAGACAATAACAATAATTTAAAGCTCAATTATGGATGCCCTTGCCTGCCATGCTATCAGTAAATCTAGTGCTTCACTCAATAAAAGAATCAAAACTAACATGTTTTATTTTTATTTTAATTTTGGCCCTCTGTGATGATATCCCTCTCTATATTAGAATCTCCCCTATGATTAATGTTAAAATTCCTGGCCCAATGGGGTACTCTACCTTCTTCCTTTAAAAAAAAACTGGTGTCACATTTGTCTCCTATTCATCTAGACTGGTGATTACAACTGCCAGAAAAGCAGATTACTAGAATAGTTCCTCTGCTTTCCTGTTTCCTGAATTGGGGTCCTGAGCCCACAGAAAGTCTCCCTAGATAACTCTCATGGTTTTAACTGCCAAGTCAAAGTGGCTGCTATGGCTTCTAAGAATAACTCAACACATTTTGTTAGCTCCTCTATATCAGAATGCACCTTCCTGTGGTACACTGGCTCTCAAAGTGTGGTACCTGGCCAGCAACATTAGCATCCCCTAATAACCACTTAGAAATGCAAATTCTTGGGCCCTATCCCAGAACTTGTGAACAAGCAACTCTGGGGATGGGCACCTAGCAATCTATATTTTAACAAGCCAAGTGACTCTGCCAATGATTGAGAACCACTATACTGTTTTTCACAACATCTTTCTTGCCTCAATTCCCTAAAAGATTCACTTTTTCAGAATGGATCCATAGGAGTAGAAATTTGGATAGAAGGACTAGAGGAGTTTAACAAAAGAGATAAGCTTTAACCAAAAGAGGCAATTTTTGTGACTTATGGATGATCTTTTATTAACTTAACCATAAAAACTAATACTTTAAAGTTTTTTAAAAGCCCTTCTATTGATCATTGTTCTTTCAATGATTTTACTCTACCATTATGAAAACTGGCATTTCAACTCACAAACTATTGCCGTTAAAAGCAAACACTTGGGCTGGGGTTGTAGCTTAGTGATAGAGTGCTTGCCTAGCATGTGTGAGGCACTGGGTTCGATCCTCAGCACCACACAATAAAAAAATAAATAGACAGATAGATAAATAAATAGAGGCATTGCGTCCATCTACAACTAAAAAAATATTTTTTAAAAAAAGCAAATGCCTTGAGTTGAACTATTTGCTTAATCTATTTTATCTGTAATTAGACTGTACTATACTTACTTAGCCATACTTGATGGAAATCAATTTTGATGTTGACTCATAAGTGGTCACTATTTTTCCCACTATCCATGTTGGTAATGATTTTGACGCTGTAACAACATACACTTAACTATACCTTATTTAGTAACTTTTACCTATTTTTAGCCAAAGAGCTCAGATCTCATTCAATAGACCACAAAAATCATCTTCACAACAATAATATTACACATAGTCAACAAAATATTTTAAACAAGGGAAACAGTAATGGAGTAAAAATTAAGATCCAAATAGTTTGAGTTTCAATGTTATTATCTACCCATTAGTCCAGAATATAGTTTGAAAAGGGAATGTACATCTTTAACAATTTTGTTAAGAAACTTTTCAAATTCTTTACTTGTTTGGTTTTGTTTTCTATGGAAATTTGGCTTCCATTACCTATAGATTTTCAGTATTTAAAGTGAAATTGCTAAAAAAAAAAAAAAAAAAAATTTTTTTTTACATAAATTTCTCAAGTTTTTAGACAAACTAACATCCAATTCATCTAAAAACAACAGAAAACATTACAAATACTACTCTATGAAATGACCTATGGAAACTAAGTTTAGCCATGTGAATAACAGCAGATTCATATTTCTCATTTGTATAAATATTGAAGAGACTTGTAAAAACTTCATTTCATTGCCAAAATTCAAAATTATCTAATTATAACACTCAAATATTAACAGCAATTTGATAGTCCTTATAATGGCCAAATATACAAAAGAGTTTTGGAAAGTTATTGTTGATAAACTTTTAGATTCTTGGCCTGAGTGTTTTTGCATCATTCAATGTCCCTGTCAATTTTGGGAAAATTAAATTCCCAAGAATGCAAAGAGACTCAGTCTCAGGAAAGGTGAGTGTAATGATTGTGCCCAATGACTGTTTCTAGTTCACAATATTAATAAAGTAACCTAACTAAAATCTTTATAATTAAACTGGATTCTATTCAGTATTTTTAAATAAACTAATAAAAATTAAGAAAATAGAAGTCTCTTATCTATGTCTCTATGATCAGAAACATGCTACTCCACAAGAGTCACGATTGTTTTAAGCCACAAAATAATCATTACACCAAAAAACCTGCTCATGTCATGGGCCAATAAGCCTGAAAAGCATGGATTAATAAAACACAAATGATCTCAATTTCCCCAAAAGTCTGGAATAAGTATTAAGAATTGTTACATTCCTTTTTCATTTGTGAAATTCTAAAAGCCAACAAATGTTTTGGATTATGAATAAAGCCACTTAATCCTCAAGATATGATTTCAGATATCCAATCTTTATACCAAGTGGCTAAACAAAAAAATGGCACATCTCCAAGTCTACTCTAACCCTTGCAAACCTGCTTTCTTATGGTACAAGTAAGTCAATTTTAAATTTAAACCATCTTAGCAGGTAAAAATCACACTGTTTCTTGTCCCCCAAAGAAACTATAAGCTGGGTTGGGAATTTAGCTCAGTGGCAGAGCACTTGCCTACCAGGCTCAAGGCCCTGGGTTCGATCCTCAGCACCAGACCAAAAAAAGAAAAAAAGAAAAAAGAAATCATATGCTGTTGCTGCTCAGAACCACACAAGAAAAACTGAAATACTGCCCAGGAGTGCATGCCTGTAATCCCAGCACTTTGGGAGGCTGAGACAGGAGAATCACAAGTTCAAAGCCAGCCTCAGCAACAGCGAGGCACTAAGCAACTCAGTGAGATCCTGTCTCTAAATTAAATACAAAATAGGGCTGGGGGTATGGCTCAGAGGTAGAGTGCCATGAGTTCAATCCCCGGTGCCAGGAAAACAAAAACAACAAAAAAACCCTGAAATACTGTAAGTTGAAAAGAACATTGGAAACCTTCAGGTTTTAATGTGGGAAAAACACACAATTTGGAGAAAGAAGATCTGTGTACAAGATGTGACTCTGAGACTCCCTGCTTGAGTATCCATGGGAAAGGTGGCTAACTTTGCTAAGTCTCCAAATTCCTCATATGTAGAATACAAATAATAATAATAATAACAAATATTTTGCTTGGTTTTTATGAGATGACAGATATGAATGTGTTTGATAAAGTCCGAAGAGGGCACAGTACAGATAGTGACACAGCTGTCTTCCTGCAAGCCTGGTTCAAGATGCTCATAACACAGCAACTGGAGTGATCCTCTTAAAATGATCCCCAGGTCATATGTCACTCCACAGCTCAAGTTCTTCAATGGCTCCTCACTTCTATCATGGTAAAAGCCTAAATCTTTAAAATGACTAAGGATTTAGTGCATTCAGTCTCTCTGACTGTATTCCTACTACTCTCCCCCTTGCTTACTACAGCCAAACCACATGGATTTCCTTGAAAATGCACGCTTCCACCCTTGGATCCTTGCAATGGCTATTCCCTCTGCCAGGAATGCTCTTCCCCAGATATCCATATGGCTAGTCTTTTCATCTCCTTTAAGCCTTGGCTCAAATATCTGCTAAACAATGATCACTATTTAAAACTACTACATCTCCAACCACCACCCTCACAGTTGTAAAACCATTTATCCTACTACATTTTATTTATTTGTACAACTTTATCATTTTACTTATTATGTGTATTGTCTCTCTTCTTACTAGAATATAAACTAAGGGGTACAGGGATTTTTGTTTTGTTTTAGGCATGCCTGGCTCATAGCATAGCAGGTATTCCTTTTTTTTTTTTTTTTCTTTTTCCTTCTTTACTAAGCAATAAATGAACTTCATGTACTATTCTACCTCTTGTCAAAAGACAAATTCCTATCATCATTTTAAGGAAACTAACCCATAGCTCAAGAACAGCAGGTGGTGAACTCATTATTGCACTATTTATAGAATCAGGAACAGGATATTTGTTAATTTTCAATGCAACTGAGGCTAAGGAGGAAAAGACAGAGTTCTCAAGAGAGTTCTCCAAACTTTAAAAAGGTTTTCTTTTCTCTGTTTATTGAGTGGTTCACAGGATATTTTTACAGGCTGGCAGGCACTGGGGATGATTTACTAGAAACAGAAATGTGACTGAATGAAGAAATAAGTCTTCAAGTGAAGATAAAAGAACACTTTCAGCAGCAGTTCTCAGAGCCAGGGATTATCATACCCTGGAAAGAAACCTGCACTTTGCACAGGCAATTTGCCAAGTGAACCACATAAGCAAAACATACAATAAAAATTCACTCAATAAACAATTATAAAATAAGCACTATCCTAACAGGTGATGCTCATTCTTGTAACTCAGCCACTATACAGTGAGTGAGGAAGCCCCAGCAGCTTTGAAGAGGCCCTAATAAAAAGAAATCAAGAACCCTGGCCCACAGCCCTGGCTCAGGCCTCAGCTAAATCCAGCACCTACCTGGTGGCCATGTGAGTGAGCTGAATTGACAGTGATGCTTCCAACCTAAGCCACCCAGTTAACCCTCCATGGAGGCAAAGAGAAGCCGTCTCTACTGAGCTCTAGCCAATGTGCAGACTTTTCTTTTTTTTTTTTTGAGGTGGGGGAGCGGCGTACCAGTGATTGAACTTAGGGGTACTCAACCACTGAGCCACACCCCCAGCCCTATTTTATTTAGAGACAGCATCTCACCGAGTTACTTAGGACCTCACTTTTGCTGAGGCTGGCTTTGAGCTCAAGATCCTCCTGCCTCAGCTTCCCAAGCTACTGGGATTACAAGCATGCACCACCATGCCGGGGCCAATGTGCAGACTTTTAAACAATGTTTTAAGATTTTAGGTTTTGGGGTAGTTTGCTATACAGCAATAAATAACCGACACACTACATTTATGAGATTGCTGACATTAATGATTCAATATTTAATAAAAAGTCTGAGTGCAAATAAGTTGTGGATATCTCTTTCTTGAGACAAGTACCTTCTGATCCTAAATGTCAAAAAACATGCTGCAAATATGAATATAATCTCTCTTTTCTGTTAAACTTATATCAGTTCATTCAATTCATAAGATACTTCCCTCATTCATGGCCAATACTAAGCTTTAGGGGAACGGGCTGAATTAAAGGATAAAATCCTAATTTCTCTATCTATAAATGATAATTTCCTTTTCTCTGCCTGAGTTACTGTTGATCTACTAGTGATTAAGACAAGGTTCCAAGGCAGACTGTGAATGTTAGCCCTACCATATATTAGCTGTGTCTCCACATTCCTCATCTGTGAAATAGAATAATACTTATCTTCTGGGCCTGGGAGGAATAAATGAATTAATTCACATACAGTGCTTAGACTAATACTTGTGCATATTAAGTATCTGCTAAATAATAGCTTAATGAACAGAAAAATGGCTATCTTTACTAAAACAAAACAAAAAAGAAGGAAGCAAAAATGAAAGCAAGTAATGCTGCTTTAATGAGAATTCTGGTAAAAGTGCTGAGACAGAAAGTCATACAAAATATACAAATTATCTGTACTTTTCCTAAATCTAGTTCCTCAGAGGTTGTGGATTATGGTAAACAGACTGTGTCCATAACATTAACGCCTATTTAGGTTCAGAAAAAATACCAAAAAAGTCTAAATGCACAGCATATATCCATAATTCCTGCTGACATTAGTCATAACTCAATTAAGAACAATCTGTGGAATGGCCACTAAAAGTTCCAAATGTTTACTGAAATGACAGAACAGCTCAAATCTGGAGACAATAAAAGGCATTAATTATAAACTGCCTTAAAGTCTAAGTGACATGTAATATTCAGAAGTTTCAGAGTTATCCCATACTACCTCAATATTAAGGTTTCAAAGTTATTCTATACTACCTTAATATTAGTGAAGGTAAGACCTTCACTAAATACAAAGTTCAACTGTTTATTCCTTTGAGTTTTGTTTTATAGAGTTTACAAAACATGATTCCAACTGGATACACTAAGTACTGAAAGTTGTTGAAAAAGCTACTATTGACAAACCATCCACTGGTCCTTGTTTTATCTTAACTAAGGTATGTGGTCTGAAGAAAATATCAAAGTACTTCAACTCATGGTAGTTTTCCCATCTGGCCTACTTTCTCACCAACCACCTTTCAGAAGAGAGAAAGCAGAAGTTACATCTTTATCTCCTTTTAGTTTTCAAGGTGACACATAGTGACTTACTCAAAGTAAAGAAGGAAGTTTCCAAGGGATATAGGTTTTTTATTTCAACTGCCTTTCATCTCACTGTACTAACTGAAGTCTGGGGAGAATGGTAACCAGGCAATACATGATAAAGCCACGGGGATACTCTTATAAACTCTCTATATACAACTGACATGAAACCAAAACTAGAAAAAATCATCAGCAGAATTTTCTATGCGCTGAAAGCCCAGCTCTACACCTGACAGACATTAAGCCAATTTTTCAAAACTAAGAATTAAATCTATAGAGGTTATAAGAAAAGAGAACTAATTACTTTGCACAGACACTTTGAGTTGATCATGAATAAATTAAACTATTTGTGAAAAGTACTGCCCTTGGCTCAGCTACACCTCTGCAATACCAGATCTGATGACACCTGGTGCTTAAGATGTATTTCTTCAGTTTATGTGTCACTTTGATAAATGGGCTTTTAGCAAAGAATGTGAATTAGATTTCTTTTAAAAATCTGGCTGACAAAACAATGTATACTTGGTAGTTTGAATTCTGACATCTAAGTTATATAGCAACTTTTAACTTACAGCCAATAGTGATATCATAGAAGCCAAATGTCTCAATGAATGAAAAGGAGGAAAAAAAAAAAATGAAACCAGACTTGGGGACAAGCTCATGTCAGGATAAGAAGCTAGAATTCTTCCTGCATAATACCGAAAAGCTGACAAACACAGAATGCTGGAATAGAGATATTTTATTTCTAACCAGTTCCAGACAATTCAGAGTCAAAGCCATATGATCTGTGGTCACCTTTTCCTTAAAGTCTTATAAGAAAACCACAGAGTAGCTGGCCCTTTAGTAGTGTGATTTATTCTTCCTCAATCCATGTGTGATGTCTCAAACTATAAAGAACTATAGATCTAGTAAGGTCATATCAACTAACCCAGAATAAACAAGGGAAAAGCGCCCTCAATTTCAAACACTTGGGGTTTTTTTGTTTGTTTGTTTGTTTTTAAGACCTAGCATACTTACAACCTCCTTGGAATGTTGGTTTACCATTGGCAAAAAAGGAAGATGACAATGGTAACCTTTAAAATGGAAAAGGGAAAATAACAAAGGATTCCAATTGTAGGTGCCAGGAAGGAGTTTCTCTTGAGGGTTATGTTGTGGTTCCTATTCTACTCAACACAGAGATCCACAAATTTCCTTAAGTATATAAGAAAAACTTATAAACAAAGAGGTGTTTATCTAGTGATTTAATAAAGTTTCCCTTTTATACACTGTCCTTTAATGGATAAGTCTTTTTACAGTGTGCATAAAGGCTATTACATAGAAAAAAAGAAATATAAAACTATGCATAATAGTTTTCAACCCTTGGTTCAGAATCACTTGAGGAAAATGTTTTAAAAACAAATGCCTTAGATTCACCCTACCAGTTTCCAGGAGTCTTGGGTAGGAGTCACTTAATAATTTTTTAAATTTCACAGTAATTATGCTTTACAGCCAAGGATGAGAATTACTAAATGAAAGCACTACTAAGTTTATTAAATTGAAAGAAATGACAAAAAGTCATCTAAACTATAAAGAGACAAAGAAAATTTGCAAATCAAAAAACTTTTCTAATAAAAACTACTATATTCCCTACCCTGACTCAATTAGCCAAAAAAGTCCAGGACATAACAAAGCTGACAATAAACAGCAGTTGGCAGGTGATATTTAAAACTGATAGATCTCCAACCAGCTCTTAATCACCTTGCTCTAAAAAGGATGGATTTTTAGCTCGCAAAAAAGAACAAAAACTTTGTTTTAATTTCAAATCCACCACTTCCAATTTATCAGGTATTATTGTCCAAAAACATTTCCATCTTGATTTTTTTTAACCTTACAAATTAGGCATTGTTAAAATTTATATCAATTTTTAGGAGGTGCTAGGGTTTGAATCTGGGCCCTTTTATGCATTCTAGGAAAGTGCTCTACCACTGAGCAACCCTGTACCCCTAGCCATTCTTCAACTTTTTTTAAAAGCTTCAACCACATTTTACTGTTCTTGTCATTGTTGGCTATTACTTTCTATTTCTGAGGTCATTTTCCTTCTTCCTGAAGGAAATATATTTCAGAAATTTTTTCAGCAAGGATCTGCTATAGTAAATTCTCCCCAGTTTCATTAGTTATCAGATATCCTTGTAATTCTTATGCTTGAAAGATGGTTTTATTAGACAGGGACTCCTAGATTGAGGGTTTTGTTTTTTTTTTCCTCAGAACTTTAAGGATATTATTCCACTGATTTCTAGCTTACACTGATACCATTGGTCTAATAAAAATGATCTTGTAAACTGTCTTGTCTCTCAGCTGTTTTTAAAATCTCTTTGCGTCTGCTATTCTGTAGTCTTACAAGGAAGTATCTAGATGAAGGTATCTTTTTGTTTACCTAATTCTTTTTTCATATTTTTTTCCTGGAGTTCTTTATCTGAAGTCAGTCAATTCTGAAGACTGTTGTCTTTCATTAACTTCATAAAGTTCTTAGTTTATTATCTCTCCAAATACTGCCTCTCCCATTTTCTCTATTATCTCTTTTTGGAATTCTATTTGGATATATGTTGGACCTTGTCTCTCTATTCTATCCTTCTATCTGTGTTTCTTTCTCTCTTTTTAAATACATTCATTTCTGATTTTAAAAAATTTAAACTTTTTTCATGAAATATTTTCATAAGAATTCTACCAATTGCATAGCAATTTCATATAACCTTTCTCCAATGTTAGTATTTTAAATAAGGTCTGGGGTTGTGGCTCAGTAGTAGAATGCTTGCCTTGCACGTGTAGGGAACTGGATTCAATCCTCAGCACCATGTAAAAATAAATAAAGGTATTGTGTTCATCTATAACTAAAAATATATTTTAATTAAAAAAATTAAATAAAGCAAAAATAGGACATTAACTTTGAGCTATAGCTCTTATTCCAATAACTACTCTAGTCTTTCATAGTTCACCAATTATCCTAAAAATGTCATTTTTCTGATGCACCATCACACATTACAGGTACTTAGTTGTGTCTCTCTCCTTAGTCTCTGCTAATCTCAGAATGTTCATCTTAATGTGCCATTAAGTCTTTCCTTAATTTTCATGACCTTGACCTTATAGGCTATTTATTGTATAAAATGTACCTCTTTCGAGTTTATCTGATATTTCTTCATGATAAAATTCAAGCTATGCATTTTTTTTTTTTTTGGCAAGAATTTCACAAGTGATATTGTGTTCTCAGTACATCACATCAGGAGGTACAAGATGTTGAATGTGGGGCTGGGGCAGTGGCTCAGTGGTAGAGCGCTTGCCTTGCATGCGTAAGTCACTGAGTTCGATCCTCAGCACCACATAAAAATAAATAATAAAGATATTGCATCCATCTACAACTAAAAAAATTTTTAAAAATTTTTAAAAAAAGATGTTGATGTTGTGTTACTGATGATGTTACCTTGATTACTTGGTTATGATAGTAAAACCTCATGTTTCTTAAAAGCTCTCAGGTTTTCCACTTCTTTGTCTTTGTTTACATTCTGTATAATTTCTTCAGATCTCTCTTCCCATTCATTCTTTCTTCAAATGTGCCTATTTTGTTGTTTTAATCTAGTCATTGTTTTTCTCATTTTGAATTAATAGCAATTTCCAAGTTTTCCCCCAAAATTCTGATTATTCCTTTGCCATATTTTAATTTCCTCTTTTAACATATTTATTTTACATTTTGTATGTGATGATTCAAATATCTATAGTTTCTCAGAGTCTGATTTTATAGTATGTTTCTTCTAACTCTTGTTCATGGTGGTATATTTCCTGGTGTGTTTAATGATTTTAGGAGGGGAAAGAGGAGATATGCACTCATGTTCAATTAGATCTCTATCTGTTGCAATTTTTTTAGGTTGGGTGTTTAAAGCCTTTGGATAGGATCTGCATTTACATCTGCCATGTACCTGGAAGTACCAACAACACAGAGTCACTTACATTAAATGTTAAATTTTGGGAGTAGCATAAATGCAGAGTCAAACTTGTATGAGTTAGGGGCTTGAGGTGAATAATTATTAAGAGAGCCTTTTTCTTTATTTCTACTCTACTCAAAGTCGAAATCAAGATAAGTACTTACGAACAATCTCCCTTTGTGGTAAGGTAAGTTTCTGTTTCTTTTTTTTTCTTTTTGGTCCTTTAGCAACCAAAGATGTTATTTTTTTTAAAAATTCCATCCTTGTTTAGGTAAAGAGAAAGGGAGGACTCAGTTGTAACTTGCTACTTTGTTTGGGTCTAGAGCTTTCTCTCCTATCTCCACACTCAGCCTCAAGGATCAGGAAATAAACCTAGAATACACACTACTTTCACTAGTTCATCATTACAGACTCATGTTAATTTTTTTAAAAATTTTTTTTAGTTGTCAATGGACCTTTATTTATTTATTTATATGTGGTGCTAAGAATCAAACCCCGTGCCTCACACGTGCTAAGCAAGCACTCTACCACTAAGCTACAACCCCAGCCCTTGTGTTATTTTAATTTTAATACTTCTGACCATTTGTTTCCAGGTGAACTATGAAAAAGAAGAGTTGCAATTTATTTTTTAATCCAGCATTTTCTGGTATGCTAAACTGCAGTGAGTTTCTCTGTAACTTTAGCCTACCATGTTGCTAAAACCAGAAGCCCTTAAGTGTTTATGAACCTCTTGCACTAGTGTAGAGAAAAAAAAAAAATTGATGATATAGTTGAAAAGGCAGGGTTAGTAATGATAATATTTTAAAAAGTGACCTGGATTAATATTTAGGTTCCTCAACTATAAAATATGACTAATAATCACAGAATTAACCCCACTGAGTAGTAAGATAGAAGCGTTTCCTATCAATTCATATGTGTACTGTTTTAGCTATTCCCTGCTGCCTAGAATTACTATTTTTATAGACCACCCACAGTGGGCCAGTTCCTTGAATTGTGCCAAAAATAGCTAGATTACTTCTTTATCATTCATAACACATCGATAAGGTCTGAAAAATTAACCTTTTTAAGGTCTGTTTAGTTAATTTTCTTTCTCTGAGTTGGAATTTTCAGTCTTTCTCTGTGTGATAATTCTTCAGTAACCCAAAACTTTTCAAACTAGCCAGTTTTTCTGTAAGTTTGACAAAACTGTTACTTTAGATGTAAGACATATTTACATTTCATCACCAAATGCTTTCAGAAGTTTCTTTTTTTTATACACACACATACACACATGTAAGATATAATGTGTGTATGTATGTGTTTATATGTGCATATATATATTTATAAATCTTAAAAACATATACATATTTGGCAAACGTGTCATATATGGATTTCATTTGGGCCCATAACAATATGACAGAACAGTTCAACTTTACATTGAACATCTGAAACAACATAATTAATTTTATTATAGTAATGTAATTTGTTCTGAAAGAGTTCAGGTTCCCAAATTTAAAATGCTTTAGAAAGCTCTGATTAAAATGTGTATTTGTCTGGCCAAATTTAATTTTGTGGCATCTGAGAAAAGTGCAGGTAGAACTTCAAATCTGCACAAATGAAAACATAATAATGCTTCAGATTTCTAGAGATACCAGGTCATAGATGTGGAAGTTGTTCAATAAATATCTTCCAGGTGGAACTAATAAGGTTCAACTAGGAAGTTCCTGCTTCTCTGGATAAATCCTAGACCTGAGAAGGCACCACCCTGCAGTACAGACTGCAAACGACATGGCCAATCAAGAAATGTTTCTGAGCTGGGCGCA
>PVHX01006485.1:36087-60116 GCA_004024805.1 Geosciurus inauris
AAAAAAAAAAAAAAGAAATGTTTCTGAATAATACACATGATTCCTAACATTTGTTCCAGGGGCAAATGTCAGTGTTTCAAATCATTGTTGTTTTCTGAGCTTTGATACTTTACTGTTCATGCCAAATCTTGTTTAGAAGAAACAGTTCTTAGTTTTTTATGAGTTTCACAGCCAGTTTCTTCCTTTCTTCCTGATGTTTGGAGATATTTCTTCTCTTTGTTAATTTTCTTCAATTTAAATCTTCTAGCATGTTTTTAAATTTGAATAGTTCCTAATATTCCCACTACTTTCTGAATTCTTAAAGCTTCATACACAGAAAGATCTCAACTAGTTGATCCTTAGGATTATCAAATATTTAAAACTTTCTCCTATTCTTATTACCCTTTCCATATAATCCACTTTATTATCTTTTGAACACAAATATTTCCTTGATAAAATGTGGCCCATCAACTCTTCATTTCATACAGAATTAATCTACCATGGAAATGCAATTCATCCCCACAGCAGCTATGAAGATCATTAATTTATTTAACACTTTTTTGTTCGTCTTTTTTTCTCGAACTGTTTTCTCATGAGGGGTTTCACAGCAAGATGTCTCCCCCAAGCCCATCCTTACTTCCTGCAGCATAATCCAATCCTCTTTATTTTGTTCACTGAATGCAATTACAGAAAGCCTTCCATAAATTGCCACAATCAGAGTTACTGGTTATCTCTACATTCCGTCAAGAATATGCCTGTGCCAGGCTTGTGGGGACATACCTGTAGTCTCAGACACTCAGGAGGCTGAAGTGAAAGAATCACTTGAGCTCCTTGGAGTGTGGACCACCCTGGGCAATATAATGAGATTGTGTTTCAAAAAAAGAAGAGATGCCTGTGATATTGTGGTACATAAGAAATACATAGTTTGTTTGTTACCCTGGGTTCTGGGCACAAGCTCCTAAAACCCTTAGGATTTCCTGAGTAAAAGGAGGTAAGAGGAGTGTCTTTTGTTATTTAAGTGCCCCTTCCAACCATACATGAGTTTGTGCTAATGTGATGACCCTTGGAGATGGGGGCTGATTTTGAGAGGAACCAACCATGTGATTCATGAGTTGGAATTTTCAGTCTTACTCTCCAACTCCAGGGGAGGAAGAAGAGTAGAGACTGAACACAATCACCAAAGGCCAATAGTTTAGGCTCACTGACATAATGAAGTCTCCAAATAACTCTAAACAACTCCAAATAATAGGAACTGGAGAGCTTCCAGGTTGGCAAATACAAGAAATTGTTCAAAGAGTAGTGACCCTGTAGAAGTTACAGAAGTTTATCACCCCTCCTATACCTTATCCTATGTATCTCTTCCATTTGGTTTGCCCTATATATCCTTTATAATAAACCAATAATAGTATGTAAAGTGTTTCTCTGAGTTTTGTGAGTCATTCTAGCAAATTATTGAACTTTGGGGGGATGCTGTGGGAATCCTCAATTTATAGTCAGTTGATAAAAAGTTATAGGTCATAACCTGGGACTTGTGACTAGTGACTAAAATTGTGGGCATTCTAGTGGCACACAGCCTTAATCTGTGGGGGCCTGGGAATTAATCTAACCAAGGAAGTAAAAGAGCTCTACAATGAAAATTATAAAACACTGGAAGAAAGAAATTGAATAAGACCTTAGATAACAGAAAGATTTCCCATGTTCTTGGATGGGCAGAATTAATATGGTCAAAATGGCCATGATACCAAAAACAATGTACATATATAATACAATCCTCACCGTAATACTAATGACACAACCACAAGAATGGGAAGATATACTCCATGTATGTATGTCCATACACATTCTACTGACCTGTGTAACTAAAACAAAAAAACAGTAACAAAAAATACCAATAACATTCTTCAAAACAATCCTTCAACTAATTTGGAAGAATAAAAGACCCAAAATAGCCAGAGCAATCCCCGGTACCAGTATTAAGCAAGAAAACTGATGCAGGAGACAATACCTGATGTGAAATTATACTACAAATCTACAATAATAAAAACAGCATGGTAGTGGCATCGAAGCAGACATGAAGACTAATGGAACAGAATAAAAGACACAGAGGCAAACACACATACTTATGGTCATCTGATACTTCACAAAGTTGCCAAAAATGTATTATGGAGAAAAGATAGCCTTTTTAACAAATGGTGCTAGGGAAACTGGACAGCTATATGTAGGAAAATAAAACTAGATATCAATCTCTCACCCTGAACAAAAGTCAAATCAAAATGAATCAGACTTAGGAGTTAGACCAGAAACCTCATAACTTCTAGAAGAAAACATTGGGTCAACACTCCAGCATATTGGTGCTGGCACCAGCTTCCTTAACAAGAGCCCCAAAGCACAGGAAATAAAGCCAACAATCAATAAGTGGCATGTCATCAAATGAAAAAGCTTCTGCACAGCAAAGGAAACAATTAAGAGCATGAAGCAAGAGTCTACAGATGGGAGAAAATCTTTGCCAGCTACTCCTCCAACACGGAATTAATATCCAGAATATATAAAAGGTCAAAAAACTTAACACCAAAAAAATGAATAACCCAATCAATAGCTGGGCAAAAAAACTAAAGAGAAACTTCTCAAAGGAAAAAAAAAAGCGATCAGGGAAATGCAAAGCAAAACTACACTAAGATTTCATCTTACTTCAGTCAGAATGGCAATTATCAAGAATACAAAGAATGATGTGGGGGGGAAATATATACTTGTACATTGTTGATGGGACTGCAGACTAGTACAATCACTCTGGAAAGCAGTGTGGTGACTCCTCAAAAAACTAGGGATGGACCACCATATGACCCAGCTATCTCACTCCTTGGTATTTTTCCAAAAGAACTAAAATCAGTGTACAATGCCACTTCAATGTTTATAGCAGCACAGTTTGCAATAGCTAAATTATGGAATCAACTCAGATACCTATCAATAGGTGAATGAATTAAGTAATTGTAGTATTCATATACAGTGAAGTTCTACTCAAAGAATAATAAAATTATAGCATTTTCTGGTAAATGGATGGAAATGAGAACATCATACCAAGTGAAATAAGCCACTCAGAAACTCAAAGGTTGAGGGCTGGGGAGATAGCTCAATGGTAAAGCACTTGCCTAGCATCTCTGAGGCCCTGGGTTCAATTCCCTGCACCACATAAAAAGTAAATAAAAGGAGAGTTATTTAAAGAAATAAAAGAACTCAAAGGTTGAATGTTTTCTCTCATATGTGGAGTTAAAGTAAAATAAAGGAGGAAGAACCAGGCACAGTGGTACACGCCTGTAATCCCAGTAGCTCAGGAGGTAAGATATCATAAAGATATAGGGAAGATCAGTAGTGTAGAAAAAGAAGATTAAGAGGTAGAGAAATGGGAAAGAATAATTTTTTTAAAAATCATTTATGTGCATATATAAATATCCCACAGGGAATTTCACCTTTATGTATAAGTAAAAAGTATCAATCAAAAATAAATAAATAGATGAGCAAAAGTAAATCTACCAGAGTAGGGGAAAAGGAAGGGAAAAGGGAGAAAAAATGGTAGGGAAAGGGGAGATCATGAACTGAAATCGAATTCCATGCAATGTGTGAATTTTGTCAGGATTAACCCAATTATTAAGTAAAACTATAATGCTCTAATTTAAAAAATATATATTGTCACATAAAAATTATAAATACTTATGGGGTACAATGTTGTGAATCAATTGTGTAACAAGTGTCAATAGAAACTAAAAGATATTACTGGAAAAAGAAAAAATAATAATATACTGACAATTTAAAGTGAGAAAGGATTTTCAACAATATGTAAATAATAACTTTATGTAAAACCAAATTTTAAAACAATATATATAAATACACAAACACAAATGTGTGCATAATACACATTTATAGATGCTGTTTATTATATATCAAATGGTCTTCTGTATCTTTCCTAATTACTGTATCTTCAGATCTTAATGTAATCATTCTTTTCTCGGAGAAACCTTGCCTTATCACTCCAACTAGGTCAAGTGAACCTACTATGTGGTCTCATAATATTATGTATCTTTCCTTCATGGCACCTGACATGGTTACAATTTTGCAGTTATTTGTGTAATTATTTTGATTAATAGATGTCATTTATATTAGACTATAAATTTGATTAGGGCAGGGACTAGGTTAATTTTGCTCACCATTATTAGTCTTGCATTATATCTAATACTCAGTAAATAAGAGATACATTCTGATTCAACTAGTAAGGTAATATAGGTTTGAAAATCTGTAAAAAAAAAAATAGACCTGGGCAGGACTCTCTAGAAACTTCTCTGGAATCCCAAATAAAACTGGAGGGAAGGAGAGGTACATTGTCCCTATCCTCTCTGACAGGACCTATTCTCTCCCTTGAGAGTATCCCCTTTCCCTGTCCCTTCAATAAACTCATTCCTGTTACTCTGGGGAAAAAAAAAAAAAAAAGAGTAGGTTGGGGAAAGGGAAGTGGGTTAGGAAGAAGGTGGTCTTTCACCATTTTTGTTTGTACTAGAGGCTGGGAAGGAGAAGGGAGGATGGAGAGATGCTCATTTGGTACAAGGTTGTAATTGGATTGGAGAAATAACTTCTAGTGTTCTATAGCACAGTAGTTAACTGTGTTTGATGACAATTAATTGTATAAATTAAAATATCTAGGAGAATGAATCATGAATGTTCTCAGCACAAATGGTAAATGTTTCAGGTGACAAATATGTCAATGACCCTAATATGATCATTATACACTGTACTGATGCATTGAAATATTACATTTTACCCTATAAATATGTACAATGATGATGTGTTGATTAAATATGTAAATAATTTTTTGAAGACAGAGACAACTTGGATAAGTAGCCATGAGTATCGATGGAGAAGTTCTACCAAATGTCTTATAGCCATGGAGTCTTCTTTGATACTGGGGAACACCAGTATACAATGCTTTGTTTTGAGTCTTCCCAATATTCACTGTATAGAAATTTGGCTCAGTTTATTTGCAGAATTTATTTTCAACTCCCTAAGTCAGGAGGATAAAGTTTAGATTAGAATGTTTCTTTTCTCTTTTATTAACCAAGAGATAAACACAAAACTTAAAATGTCAAAATAACTTTAAATGAAGAATATGGGCAAAATGTCAATGGTATATAATGAAGAATACAGTAAAAACATTTATAATAACTCAAATGTTTATTCCAGGTATATCTTTTGCATATTCTATATAACCTGTCTAGTACAGTGTGAACTTTCAAAAAAACCTGGGCTGGGGATATAGTTCAGTTGGTAGAGTGCTTGCCTCGCATATACAAGGCCCTGGGTTCAATCCCCAGCACCACAAAAAAAAAAAAAAAATAGATAAACTCAAAATTTTATGACCTTTTCACACTGGATTATCTCAGTTCACTAATTTAACAGTACATGGGTCTCTGGGATGCCATGATGAAATATCAAATGCTCTACAGAGTTGTACCAATACCAAATGACAACAAAAATTTAATATAAAATTTATATTTAGGACTGAGGTTATGGCACAGTGGTAGTGTGCTCGCCTAGCATGCGTGAGGCACTGGGTTCGATCCTCAGCACCACATAAAAAAATAAAATAAAAAGATATTCTGTCCACCTGCAACTAAAAAATAAATTTAAAAAAAAAAAATTATATTTAGCTTTCAGGTGCCACCTATACAGAAATAAAATGGCAGTGACCTAAGCTGGCTATCAAATCTGTGGAACAGATAAGGGATTTTAGTTAATAACACAGATCTTTAAAAAAAAAAGTCAATATATGCCCCGTACGGTGGCACATGCCTATAATTCCAGCCATTCAGAAAGCTGATACAAGAGGATCTCAAGTTCAAGGCCAGCCTGGGCAACTTAGTGAGACAATGTCTCAAAATAAAAAAGGGGTGACTCAGTGATAGAGCACCCATGGGTTCAATCCCTAGAACCCACCCCCCCTCCAAAAAAATGAGCCAACAATCTAAAGCTGCATGAGGAAAAAAAAAAAAAAAAAAGGACCTCTCAGGAAGTAAGAATTTCACTACATTCTACATAGGTCAGAATATATCTGAGGAAATGCATTCAGACCAGGACATCACCTTCCAACATGTACACTGATAACAAGTGACAAGCACAAAGCCTTTTGTAAGGCTGAACACTAAAGTAAGTCAGTATGAGAGGAACTGGAGCTGTAAGAGGATTTGAAAACTAAATCGTAGGACAAATAGGTCAATAATTAGGACAGTAAGTCTGGGTACAGGATTACAGTGGGTACAGGATTATATACTCCTTGTATATAATTAGTTTTAAACATGTAACGATTTAGTACACTTCACTAAAAATTTAACCAAAAGCTAAATGACTATCTGCTGAAGTTTCTTTATCCTAAAAAGAATCTATTTAATCCTGCCATTTTCCTACCACCTTTTTCCCCCAAAGTATTTAAAAGGATAGTCCATATTCATTGTCTTGACTTCCTAAAGTCTTTTCAGCAAAACTGGCAAAATGTTGATAATTACTGAAGCTAGATAATGGGTATAAGTAGGTTCATAACACCCCTTTATCTAGTTTTCTACAGCTTGATAATATTCATAATTAACTTCATTAATAAGAAAAGAGATTATTCACCAGGCGTGGAGGCACATGCCTATTAACCCAGCTACTGTGGAGGTTGGGGCAGGAGGATCACAAGTTTGAGGCTGGCCTTGGCAACTTAGCAAGACCCTGTTTCAAAATAAAAAATAAAACAGTTGGGGGTTTAGCTCAGTGGTAAAGCACCCCTGGACTCAATCCCCTATACTGCCTAATAATAAAGAGAGAGAGAGAAAATTATTCGACTCATAGCTCCTTTCAGTTTTCAACTAACTTGAATCTAGACTCCACATCTACCCCTGATAAATCTGCTTGTCAAGACTACCACTGACCTGTTACCAAATTCCATTTTCTGCCTCTCCCAAATTATCAGCAGCATGTGATACCGCTGCCCAAGACCACCTTGAAACTCTTTCTAACTTAGCTTCAGAAAACCATTTCTTCAGTTCTGTCCCTAACCCTGTTTGCTCTGATTTTCTTATTCTATTGATTGTGTTCTTACTTTTCTCCTTTGTCTACTTGTTCTCCTTGGATAATCTCATTTATTCCACTACCACTACCTAGCTATATGTCTATAATGATAATCTCAGTATCTAGTCACTGTCCCAAACTTCCCATGCTAAAAATAAAAACCTTGTCATTGTCATAAAACTGTCCATGTTTGTGTTTGGTACCCCAGATAACTGTACCACCATTCGGTCTCTTAAGATAGAATTTTGGAATTATCTTTAATTTCCCTTTTTTTCTTCCTCATGTCTCCCATTATACCAGAGTCTATATCAGAGATGTACCCTGAGATAGTCCATCCTTGATAACCATGGTTCACGTTTAGACTCTCATTACCTAAAAGACATTAATGGTATTCTAATGCTGTCTCTGCCAATACTCTCCACTTGATCCAGTCTATTCTCAATATAACCCTCACAGTCATCTCCCAAATACACAAAGCTTATTACATTACCCTCTGCCTAAAAACTTAGGGACACCTCATTGTATAAAAGTGCGCTTCAGGGCTGGGGCTGTAGCACAGTGGTAGAGCACTTGTCTAGCATGCATGAGGTACTGGGTTCAATCCTCAGCACCACATATAAATAATAAATGAATAAAATAAAGATCCAACAACAACTAAAAATATATTTTTTAAAAAAAGTGCCCTTCATTATCTGGCTCCACATATACCCTGGGGGCCTCATATCTAGCCTCATGCATATTCCTTGTATATATGAGACACCAAACTCTTCACTCTTTTCTGAAATCATCATACCATTTCATCATGGTGCCTTTAAACATGTCTTTCCACACCTTCCATCTGGCAAACTAGTATCACACTTCAAGGTTCAGATTCCTCAGTGGGGATTTCCCTTGTCACTCAGTCAACAAAAAATGTACTGTACACCTATGTCATAAACTGTCACATTAAGAACTTGCACTTTCATTTATATTCTTTCGGTACTTTGTTCATTCTGCTATAATTACACTCACCATATTATACCATAGTTATCCTTTTACGTCTCTCTTCTCTCAGCTGAATCATCACATATTTGAAGGTATGGCTCCTGTCCAATTACTCTTTACATATCTAGGACACTGATTTTGTTCTAAACAAATCAGTTTATCTCTAGATTATTACTAGAGCTAAAGAATAACAAATAATGAGTATCCCAATTTTTAGCATTAGTATTCAAAACAAATAGCTGTACACTTACCTCATGGGTCCATAGTTCAGTATTACAAATGCCAATACTATCATGACACAGATAGCTCTTCGCTTTGGACTAGGGACTTTAAGCCTCTGGTTCTAAAGGAAATGACCATATGAAATACAATTAAACTAACATCAATCTCACAAAAAGCAACACCTAAGGAAAAAACTTTCCTCTTTACTAGCTAAATGAATGCCTTTTCTTATTTAAAAACAAAAAGAAAACTCAAAATTGAGAAAATAGTTCTTTTCAAAATACTAAAGTAGAACCTTCCAAGTTTTCTTTTCCAAAAGAGAGTAAAGAAGTCAAAGAGAAGAAATAAAGCAGAGAATTCAATAGTTTTATATTTTCATGAGTTCCCAAAGAATTTTGAGACACTTCTGTAGTCTGTCTCCCTGTTTTTTAAATCATTGTTTTCACCAACACACTGGAGTGTTACCATGTGCTCGGGGGTTAAGATAGAAAGAACAGTGTAAGAAATCCCACTAAACAGGTATCTATTTGGTTCAGAACTGCACTGCAGTGGGAAATCCTAAGGCAGCAGATTTCATGAACAGAACTGAGGAGAGATTAACCTTGGAACCAATATGACAGACAACAGAAGGCAAAAACCAGTAGGCAGGTAGACAAAAAAGATAACATTTTATTTTATATTTTCTTTTCTAAAAGGGAAGCCTTCATAGGACTATCTGGGAGTCTCAATCTGATTCATTTGGTCAGCAATCTAGAAGGCACTAAGGTAATGAGTTAGGAGAAACCCAAGAAAAGGAGAAGACTTATAAATAGATTGGGAAACACAGTGCCAAAGATCGTCTTTCAAATTTTTTATCCTTACTGGAAATGTTTTTAGACTTACTGTATCCTTATTTTCCTGGCACTATTGTTTCATATCATTTAAGATGTAGAAGTTTATTAATCTATTTATAAGGAAAAAACTTTAACCCATCCCAGCAGGCTCCATCACTCATACTCACCTCTGATACAACTTCGTCCAACTGCCTCTTCAGTGACCCATTCTCTTTCTTCAGTTGCTCATTCTCTGAAAGGGCAGCCTTTAACCTAGCTTCTAACCCTAGCATATATTCTTTCTTTTTCTTGCGTGATTGACAAGCCGACTCTCGATTTTTTATCATACGTTGCTGCCTCCTTAGCACAGCAATCTAGGAAAAGTTAGGATGAATCAGAATATTATAATTTTAGAATCAGACCAAAATAGATCAGAATATACTAATTTTAACAATTTTTAAGCATTTTGATCAAACTATAGGTTAATGGTTACATTAAAACAGCTTTTTAAATGTACTATTCAAATTAAGTAAACAAAAATCAAAAGATGAAATAAGGCTTTTGGAAACCTAAATGTTAAATAATGTCTTCTGAAGTGTTCTAAAGCTTATTTATTTATCTTACAATTTTCTCTTTAGATACTCCCTTAGCACCAAGTACTATCAACAATCTTTCAATCAAAACCTACAAGGAAAAGAAATGTTACATGAGGTATCAAAAATGGGTGTTTTTTTTTCTTTTTTAACTTCACAAATGTGCTGATTATATGATTACAATCATCATCTATAAAAATTTCCTTGTTTAACAACTATCCAACTATTTAACTCTTCAATAATGTGCGCTCTCTCTCTTTCACACACTCTCACACACACACACACACACACAGAGCAGCAGCAAAGTCATGATGGATTGATTATTCACCAATTTCAAACTATTCTTTCGAAAATTTCACTTTGTTCAGTCTACTGTTTATTTTTAGGTATTGTCATTATTCCTGAGAATGCCAGTGTCCATAATTAATACTTAATACCACAGGGCTAAAGTACACAGAGCACTGAACAAGTACATAAAAAAGAAGGTTCCCAGATGGAAGAGTTCATACTAAAAGTTCGGTCAAAGGGAATATTTTTTTAAAGGCCACGTAACATTTAAAAATCTGGGAGGCGTACAGATGGCACATCATCTAATAAATTTCAAACAAAGGTTGGTATTTCTATAAACAATAAAAGAACCTGCATATTATACAATATTAACGTTTCAAAGGTTGTCAACCCACATGCTTCCCACCAAAAAAAATGAAAACCACCTGTGGTCAAATATTTATTTTTTCACATAGAAAAAGATCCATTATAATAGTCCTAAAAATACTCAATACGACCAATAAAAACAGAGGGGAAAGACAGTATAAATAAATGAAAACCATAGGAGTCAAAAACATAGACTTCAAACTTCTTATCCGGCAAGCTATGTTCAACTACCTGAATATATATTTAAATTGTTCCATATTTCCAGGCCAAAAAAAAAGCATATGATATTTCTAGACTAAACACATATTTACTGTGATGTTTGTTGTTTTAGGAGGGTTTGGGGAGAAGGTTACCTACCTCTATAAGCTAAAAAAGGGATTACTCTGTAATTCTTTATTTGGGTGGGGTGGGTAGGATAACAGGGATTGAACTCAGGGGCACTCAACCAATGAGTCACATCCCCAGCCCTATTTTGTATTTTATTTAGAAACAGGGTCTCACTGAATTGCTTAGCACCCCGCTTTTGTTGAGACTGGCTTTGAACTTGCAATCCTCCTGCCTCAGCCTCCCGAGCTGCTGGGATTACAGGCCTGTGCCACTGTGCCCAGCTACTCTGTAATTCTGTTTGGTAAATTTATTTTTGCACACACAATGTATCATAATCATCTCTGGCATGCTATGAGAACAGCACTATAGTATCTCAATTATTTTGATGTTTCATAAAACATTTATATCATTTCTGCTTGTTGAAATTACTAGTTTTCAAAATTCCTTTGAAAAAAGCCTCAGCTTTTGTGCGTGGTGGCACAAGCCTGTAATCCCAGCACTTAGGGAGGCTGAGACAGGAGAATTGCGAGTTCAAAGCCAGCCTCAGCAACAGTGAGGCACTAAGCAACTCAGTGAGACCCTGTCTCTAAATAAAACACAAAATAGGGCTGGGGATGTGGCTTAGTGGTCGAGTGCCCCTGAGTTCAATCTCCAGTACCAAAAAAAGAAAAAAGAAAAAAGCCTCATCACTGGATTCACTATTAGAGAGTAGAAAGGCCAAGGTTAAAGATCAGTTCACTCCAAGCCCAATGGTACCTGCCCAATGGTACCTATACAATGGCTCCACGCTGCTTTTAAATAACAAATAGAAAGTCTTGCATCATAGCATGGAACTCTAAACTCAATGAATTGTGTGGTTACTTTAATTATGTGCCTGTTTGAAAATAAGAGACTTATGGAACTGCTTGTATCTGGAAGCTTAACTTCCTCCATTGGCATAACCAAAGTACCTGGCCAAAACAACTTAGAGGAGGAATAGTTTATTTTGAGCTCATAGTTTCAGAGGTTCAGTAGATGGTTGGCCTACTCCATCACTAAGGGCCCAAGATAAAGTAAGCATAATGGCTGAAAAACATGAGGAGGCGAAGCTGCTCACCTCATGGTGGCAGAGAAGTAGAGGTGAGGTACAAGGGACAGAATATAAACCTCAAAGCCAGGCCCTAGTGACCTACTTCCTCCAGCCACATTCCACCTACCAACCGTCACCACCCAGTACAGTAGTCCTTTCAAATCATTAATCCATCAAATGGATTAATCCACAGATTAGGTTGCAGCTCTTATAATCTAATCATTTCACATATTTCTACATTGTTTCATGAACTTTGGGGGAACACTTCATACTCAAACCATAACATTTCATCCTTGACTTGCAAAAGCTCATGCCCAACTCACAATGCAAAATATATTTAGTCCATTTGCAAGTCCCCATAATCGTAACAGTTTCATAATTGTACAAAGTCCAAGTCCAAAGTCTCCTCTGAGATTTAAGGCAAACTCTTGGCTATGAGCCCCTGTAAAAATCAAAAGAAAAAAGAAAGGAAAATCAAAAGCAAGTTACACATATGCAATGGCACAGAGTAAAAATTCCAATTCCAAAAGGGAAGAATAGAGGCAAAGAAAGAAGGAATAGACCTAAGCCTAAGACCTTTCCTAAGAAGGAAACAAGACCTAAGCCTAGCCAGGCCAACATTTCCTATAGTTCCATCTCCAACATCCAGGGCACATAGTGGTGGAATGTAATCTGCAAAGAGACTGGACAGCCCCCTGCCCCTTTGGCCTTGCTGGTTGCAGCTCATGTAGGCTTTCTTTTAGCCTGACTCTATCCACAGCCAGTGGTTTTCCTCAGCATAAGTTTCATGTTACTGGCATTTCTTAATCTTAGGGGTCTCCACTGCAGCTTGGCTTCCTTTTCACATCTCCACACAAACCTCTCAGAGGCTGCCTGCAGGGATTCTGACCCTGCCACACTTTGCCTGGCCTCCCAGGCCTTTCTTTGAAATACTGGTGGAAGTCTCCATGACCCCTAATTCCAGTATCCCACATTTCTGCAGTACAACAGTACAACAAAGACGATGCCCCTGTGGCCAGCTCACATAGTAACCAGGACTTCTTGAACTGTGGCTCAGTGGTCTCTAAGTAGCTGGGTAACTAAGCATAATGAAACAACTTCCTAAGAACCCCTGATAAAGAAGGGTACCCCAAGCTCTCTTAAATGGGTTTTCACTTCTACACCATTAAACCTGAAATGGGTGGGATTTGCTTACTTCTGAGATGCTCTCAAGGGACCTTTTCTATTGTCTCTGTGCGAAAGTACTTAACTTCTCTTTAGAGGTGGTAATCTCTTCATCTTTGGCCCCAATTTTACACTCACTTTTCTGGCCAAACTTCCACTCTGCTTTCTGCTGCTCTCACAATAAACCCTATTAAAAGCTGCCAGCAATATCCATGCCTGAATATGGTGCTGCCTTAATCAAGAATACAAACAACAGTAAGTGTGAGAATGCAGAGGGAAAGGCACACTCATACATTGCTAGTGGGACTGCAAAATTGGTGCAACCAATCTGGAAAGCAGTATGGAGATTCCTTAGAAAACCTAGAATGGAACCACCATTTGACCCAGCTATCTCACTCCTCCATCTATACCCAAAGGACTTAAAAACAGCATACTACAGTTACACAGCCACTTCAGTGTTTACAGCAGCACAATTCACAATAGCTAAACTGTGGAACCAACCTAGATGCCCTTCAATAGATGAATGGATAAAGAAACTGTAGTATATATACACAATGGAATATTACTCAGCATTAAAAGAGAATAAAATTATAGCATTTGCAGGTAAATGGAGTTGGAGAATATCATGCTAAGTGAACTAAGCCAAACCCAAAAATACTAAAGGCCAAATGTTCTCTTGGATAAGTGGATGCTGATCCAGAATGGGGAAGGGGACATGGGAAGAATGGAGGAACTTTGGTCAAAGGGAAGGGAGGGAGGGAGAAGGGACATGGAGGAAAGAAAGATGGTGGAATGAGATGCACATCAAGGCCCTAGGTACATGTATGACTGCACATATGGTGTGACTCTACATCGCGTACAACCAGAGAAATGAAAAGTTGTATTCCATTTGTGTAAAATGAATCAAAATGCATTCTGCTGTCATGTATACCTAATTAGAATAAATAAATTTTTAAAAATTTCCTCTGCCAGATTATTATCCATCACTTTTAAATTCTGCCTAACACAAATTCTCAGGAGTTGCACACAACTTCTTTATCAGAATGTAACACAAATGGCCTCTAGTCCAATATCCAATTGAATCCTCATTTCTCTCTCACATATCATGAGCAGTCTTTACTATCAACATTCCTATTGACATTCTAGTCTTAAAAGCTCCCCTCAAAATATCCATTAAGTTCTGCTTACAACATTCTGAAGCTTCTCTAGCCTGCATCTCCAAACTTTTTCAAACTCGTCCTTCAAACCAGTTCTAAAGGTCAGGTTAGAAAGTACAAGTACCAATTTCTGTGTTAGTCAGCTGTACCCAAAATACCTGACCAGAACAACTAGGAGGAAGAAAAGTTTATTTTGAGCTCACAGTTTCAGATGCTCAGTCCACAGTAAGTTGGTTCCATTGCTCTGGGCCCAAGATGAGGTTGAGCATCATAGCAGAAAAACACCACAGAGCTGCTCACCTCATGGTGGCAGAGAAGCAGAGAAATAGCAAGGCAAAAGGGACACAATATGAACCCCAAAGGCATGCCCCAGTGATATATTTCCTTCAGATATGCCCCACCTGCCAACAGTTACTAGCCAATAAAGTAGTCCTTTCAAATCATTAATCCATCAAATGGATTAATTCACCAATTAAGCTAAAGATTCATAATCTAATCATTTCTGCTAATATATATATATATATATATATATATATATATATATATATATATATATAATCACTTCTCCTCCTTGGATCTACTTACACATTAGTAAAAAGAGAGAATTATAGCAGAATAGTGCTTTTGAAACTATATCCCAATATCAAGATCAATTCAGTGAATCACTATACCCTTAAAATTTTTGACAGAAAAGCATAGACTAGAATTTTTTTAAATGCTTTATATTTATTTTTTTTTTAATTTTTTTTAGTTATAGATGGACACAATGTCTTTATTTTATTGCTTTGTATGTGGTGCTGAGGATCGAACCCAGGGCCTCACGCATGCGAGGCAAGCGCTCTACCGCTGAGCCACAATCCCAGCCCCTAAATGCTTTATATTTAATGAGAGCTCAGATTAACTGAAAGTTTTGATATCTGTTTTATTTGACAATACCAAGTTGTTCAAATTAAGTCCATTTACATAAAACTTTGGCCTTCATGATGTAAAATTATTGCTGCCTTAATTTTAAAAAACCAAGTCTTATGACTACCTTAATTTTTATACATAAGGAGACTACATCTGTAAAGGGAGGGAAAGGGGAGAAGCAAGTTTGAAGACTTAGACAATTTGAAGCTTCCAATGCATCATGGCTGCAGTAAAGACCCACAATGGAATATAGAGTAATGATACCAGCTTGAATTCTAACTCCATTAAAATATGTCAAGTGATTGAGGAAGGGATGAAATAAGTGACAGACATGAAGGTTCTTTGTAAGCTATAACAGCATAAAAATGTAGTTTCAGTAAAAATAAATATCCTGCAGCTATAAATTAATAGTAAAGAAACAAAAATTCTTTTTTTTTTTTTGGTAACAGGGATTGAACTCGGGGGTACTCAACCACTGAGCCACATTCTCAGTCCTATTTTGTATTGTATTTAGAGACAGGGTCTCACTGAGTTGCTTAGTGGTTTCAAACTCGCAATTCTCCTGTCTCAGCCTCCCAAAGTTGGGATTACAGTAATGCACCACCATGCCCAGCTCAAAAATCCTCCCGCCTCAGAGGAAAGGAGGTTGAAGATACCTAACAACTAGATATAATATATGACCACACATTAGATCTTGTACTAGAGGGGGGGCAAAATTCAATAAAAAATATATTGGATCAATCGACAGAAAAATAATATTGAGAACTAACTGAAGTATTTTATCAATGAAAACTGATGAAGTTGATGACTATACTGTAGTTATGTGAGATAATATCCTTTCTTAAGAAATACACATTGAAATATTTAGGAGTAAAGGATTATGGAGATCTGTTGCTTACCCTACAGTGGTTCAGGAAAATGTTTGTATGTTTGCACACGTGTATGTGTGTGTGTGTAAATGATGGATAGGTAAACAGATGGATAGATAGTAAGCAAATAAGATGTAAAACTAAAATATGAATCTAGCTCTTTAGCTAAATGGGTGTTCTCTGTACTATTTTTGCTTCTGCAACTTTCTTAAAATGTGAAATTATAACCAAATATAAATTGTCTCATACACACAGAGAGAGTGCTACAGTACACACAGCACACTGGGGAGTTCTTTGCAATTTATCCATTTATAAATTTTGTCCATTGATTATTGGGTGAACTTGCATTTTTCTCACTGATTTATAAATATTTCCCTTTAGAACTCAAAATCGAGGCCGGCCGCAGAGGTGCACGCCCAGCAGCGCACACCCAGCAGCTCAGAAGACAGAGGCAGGAGGATGTGGCTCAGCGGTCAAGTGCCCCTGACTTCAATGCCCAGTACAAAAAAAAAGAACTCAAAAATCAAAGGAGGTAAGAGCCACAGAAAATTTAAACCATAACACTTTTATTCCTTGAATAACATTTTTTTTTTTCAGTCCTGGAGGTTAAAACCAGTTATTTTCTACCACTGAGCTACATCCCTGGCTAAGTTGCCAAGACTTAGCTGTGATCCTCCTGCCTCAGCTTCTCAAGTAGCTGAAATTATAGGCATGCTCCATTGTGCTTGAATAACATTCTTTAAAAACCTCTAATCAGTCAAATTCTCTTCTGTGAACAATATTCTTTCACATAGTTGTATAATAGTAATCTTTCAGACGACATACCCCTTCAAGAACATATAGCCACTGATACTTTCATTTTAAAAATTTCCATTCTTCTTTGTGATATATCTATTTATATATTGTCCATTGATTATTGAGTTAACTTGCATTTTTCTTACTGATTTGTAAATACTTTTTATTTATTACAACATGGTTTTAAAGAGACTATGAAAACTTGTAAATGAATGGTCAAAGTAACATTATTCAAAATAGCAAAAAAATGGAAGTAGATTCTTGAGATCCATCTCTTATCTATCTCTCCTGTTCTCAGGAGACACATGTTGCTCTGCCATCCAAGTGTTGGAACATCCTTAGGGAGTATATTAGACACCCTGAAAGCCAGGAAATGATTTACTATAAGTTTATACCTGGATTAGAGGAACTGTGAAGAACAACATTAATTTTTTTGCTTTTCAAAAGGTTAAATAGCACATGGTTTGGCTCTGAAGTGATTGTAGTAAATAGGATTCAGTGGCTTCTCTCAAAGTGGCGTTGATACTAAGATCAGCAAAACTCAAACACCAGGTTAAAGCATCAAACTCAGATAATTGCCCAGCCCAGGACTCTTAAGAGAAAGAAGCTTACAAAGTAGTCTCTTGCTTAAAAGAAAAGGTGACAACTATCAATAGATGGTTAGACACATGAGTAATAGGAAAAACAAGGGAAGAAACCACCCAACAGCCCATAACACTGAGTCCATCAACATGACAGTGGAAGAAATGTCAGAGAAAAAAATTTAGAAAGTTCAAAGTTAAAATGTTCAACAAGCTAAAAGAAGATATAAGGAGTGAAATTAGAGAGAAAATACAGGAAGTGAAAGATCACTTCAACAGAAATAAAAGATTCTGAAAAAAACAAAAATCCTAGAAATGAAAGACTCAATAAATCAAATTAAAAATTCAATAGAAAGCATTACCAATAGATTAGAACATCTTTTTTTTTTTTTGGTACTGGGAATTATACTCAGGGGTGCTTGACCACTGAGCCACATCCCCAGCCCTATTTTGTGTTTTATGTAGAGACAGAGCTTCACTGAGTTGCTTAATGCCTCCCCCTTGCTGAGGCTGGCTTTGAACTTGCGATTCTCCTGTCCCAGCCTCCCAAAGTGCAGGGATTACAGGCATGCGCCATCACGTCCAGCTTAAATTAGAACACTTTGAAAACATATTTTCAGGTCTTGAAGACAAAGTATATAATCTTATAAAGTTGACTATAAAGAAAAGAGGTGAAGAGACCTTGAGAAGAATATTTAAGAAATCTAGGACATCAGGAGAACAAATTTTAAAATCACTGGGGTGGAAGAAGGCTTCAAAATACAAACTAAAAGGATCCACAATATTTTCAATAAAATAATATTAAAACACCTTATAAATATTAGGACCTAAGATGAATTCAAATACAAGATGCATACAGAATACCAAATGGATATAACCAGAAGACACATTATAATGAAATGCCTTAATATATAGAATAAAGGTAGAACTTTAAAAGCTGCAAGAGAAAAACAGCTGGTCACATTTAGAGGAAACCAATTCAGACTTCAAATGATTTCTCAACCTAGATCCTAAAAGCCAAGAGAGCTTAGAATAATATATACCAAGTACTGAATAAAAACTAGTGCCAACCAAGATTACTACTATACCAAAATTATCTTTCAGAATTGATGAAATAAAAACCTTCCATGATTGGGGCTGGAGTTGTAGCTCACTGATACAGCTCTTGCCTAGCACGTGTGAGGAACTGGGTTCAGCACCACATAAAAATAAATAAATAAAATAAAGGTGTCCATCTACAACTAAAAAAAATATTTTATAAAAACCTTCCCAGACTTCTGCCATTTGGCTCTAGACTATGCTTTTATATTTCAGAGTCCTGGGTTGCTCTGCTGTGCAGGTGCTGAAGATCCTAAGGGGCAGGCCTAGCTCTTAAGCACCAGGAAATGGGTATATAATTGATTCTTTTCAGATGGGTTCCTAGACGGATGTGACATTCCTAGTCTCTCCAGGACCGGGGTTTAAAGTACTGGAAACACTTTCTCAGCGAGTTTTTAGAGGTCACCCGACACCTGCCTCCATGCAGGAACTTCACTCGCGTGCTTTGCAGGGTCACCAGGCCCCAGCGTTTGCACAGGACCCCAACTGCACACTCTGGCGAAGGACTCTGACCTATTGTACCTGCAAAACCTGCTCCTGCACAGGATCCTCAGCTCCAGTGCCAACACATTCTGCAGGACCTCAGGTCACCCACTCACATAGGACCCCTAACCACTGCTCCCACACAGAACTCCTGGCTGCTGCTCTTGTGTGAATCTCCATCTACCAGGGCAGAACCTCCCTGTTTGCCTACACCTGGGGACACGGGACTGGATCTGGAGACAAACTTTTACTTCTGCACAACACACCACAGAGCTGCATCTCCAAACACATCACCCAACACCACCACCCGGCCCTTCACCCTGTCTCTGAAGCAGACAGCTTCTTTGTGAGATTCCAGCTTCACCATCTTTGACCTGAGTGGGCAGACACCAATAAGCAACAGACAACTCCACCCACTGGAAGAGAAGGGAAGCAATACTGTTTATTTACATTGAGACATTTTATTTTTTCCTTCTATTCTTTTTCTTTTTTTCTATTTTCTTCCTTTCTTTTTCTTCTTTTCTTTCTCTTGCTCCTTTCCTGTCCTCACATCCCCAACATTTGTGAAACCAAGTATTTTTTAAGCATTAGGCTACTGTGGACCAGGATATCTGATTAGTATACTACAGTTGTATTATGTAGTCTTGTAACTTCCACCTTTACATGTTTTATTTTTCTTAATGTTTATGTCTCCTCGTTAGTTGTACTCTATTTTCTTCCTACTTATTGGTATTCCCCGAATCTCTTTCTCTCTTTTCTACTAATAGCCAACTTCTTTTGGATTCCTCTTTCATGCTTTCTAGGATCTAATAACTATATCCTCACTTCCTACCTCCCTAATATCTCATCCTACGCCCTGCCCCCACTTCTCTCTAGCCCACCAGCAGAAAACTGTAGACCCTTGTGCAAAACTATTGTTTATATAGTAGATGCTAATTGAACTCATAATTTCTGTATATTGTGACTAAGCCATAAATGTATTTAGGAGCCATTAAGAGCTACTTGGTTTGAAACTATATATTGTTTGTATTGAGATCTGTCAATATTGGTCTCTACCTTAAAAGAGAGGTATTGGAACCCTGTAGCAAAACTATAAGTGTACAGGATAAAAATGGTAACACCTCAGATCTGCAGTGCCATTAGGGAAGACACACAAACAACATGAAAGAACAAGGGAAGAAAGTGCCTCAAATAAACCAAGATACTACATTATTAGAATCCATAGTCAGCACAGCAGAAGAAGTCAGAAAAGGAGTTCAGGAGGTACATAATTAAAATGTTCTGTGACTTAAAGAATGATATAAGAGAGCAAGCCCAGGCAGCAAAACATCATTTTGATAAAGAGCTACATAGGCAAATACAGGAAACAAAAGATTACTTCAATAAGGAGATAGAGAATCTGAAAAAGAACCAAACAGAAATCCTCGAAATGAAAGAAATAAACCAAATAAAAAATTCAATAGAAAGCAACACCAACATATTAGACCACTTGGAAGACAGAACCTCAAACAATGAAGACAAAATATTTAATCTTGAAAACAGAGTTGACCACACAATGAAGATGGTAAGAAACCATGAATAGACATCCAAGAATTATGGAATAACATGAAAAGAACCAAATTTAAGAACTATTGGGATAGAGGAAGGCATATAATCTCAAACCAAAGGAATGAACAATCTATTCAATGAAATAATTATCAGAAAACTTTCCAAACATGAAGAATGAATTGGATAATCAAATACAAGAGGCTTACAGGCCACCAAATGTACAAAGTCACAACAGATCTACACCAAGGCACATCATAATGAAAATGCCTAGCATTCAGAATAAGGAAAGAATCTTAAAAGCCACAAGAGAAAGGAATCAGACTACATATAGGGGGAAACCAATTAGGATCTCTGCAGACTTCTTAACCCAGACCCTTAAAGCTAGAAGAGCTTGGAAAAACATATACCAAGCTCTGAAAGACAATGTATGCCAACCAAGAGTCTTATATCCAGCAAAATTAAGTTTTAGATTTGATGACGAAATAAAAACCTTCCAAGATGAATGAAAACTGAAAGAATTTAAAGCAAGAAAGCCTGCACTACAGAACATTCTTAGCAAAATATTTCATGAGCAGGAAATGAAAACCTGCAAAGGGAGGAACTACACTAAAGGAAAGGCCAATCAAAGGAGAAACCCTGTCAAGTTAAAAACCAAAAATAAGCCAAAATGTCTAGGAATATAAATCATGTCTCAATAATAACACTGAATGTCAATGGCCTAAAGTCAGCAATTAAAAGACATAGACTGGCAGATTAGATTTTTGAAAAAGACCCAACAATATGCTGTCTCCAAGAGACTCATCTCATAGAAAGAGACACTCACAGATTGAAGATGAAAGGATGGAAAAAAATGTATCACTCACATGGACTGTGTAAACAAGCAGGGGTTTCCATCCTCATATCAGATAAAGTGGACTTCAAACCAAAGTTAATGAAAAGGGATAATGGAGGTCATTTCATACTGCATAAGGGAATCATACATCAACAAGACATAACAATCTTAAATATCTATGATCCAAACAATAGGGCAGCAATGTATGTCAAAAAAACGCTTCTCAACTTCAAGAATCAAATAGACCACAACACAATAGTATTGAGTGACTTTAACACACGTCTCTTACCACTGGATAGATCTTCCAAACAAAAACTAAACAAAGAATCTACAAAACTCAATAGAACAATCAATAATCTAGACTTAACAGACATATATAGAATATTCCATCCTTCAACAAGCAAATACACTTTTTTCTCAGCAGCACATGGATCCTTCTCCAAAACAGATCATATGCTATGCCACAAAGCTAGTCTTTGCAAATACAAAAAAAATAGAGGTACTGCCCTGCATTCTATCTGACCATAATGGGATGAAATTAGAAATTAATGACAGTTTTTAAAAAAGAAGCTACTCCAACACCTGGAGACTCAATAATATGCTATTGAATGATGCATGGGTAACAGAAGACATCAGGGAGGAGATAAAAAAAAATTCTTAGAGGTAAATGAGAACCCCAATGCAACTTTTCAGAATCTCTGGGACACTATGAAGGCAGTGCTAAGGTGAAGTTCATTGGATTAAGCTCATTTATTCAAAGAAGAAAAAGTCAATAAATCAATGACTTGACACTACATCTCAAAGCCCTAGAAAAAGAGGAACAAACCAACACCAAAAAAAGTAGAAGACAGGAAATAATTAGAATCAGGGCTAAAATCAATGAAATTGAAACAAAGGAAACAATTCAAAAAATTAACAAAACAAAAAGCTGGTTATTTGAAAAAATAAAATTGACAAACCCCTAGTCACCCTAACAAAAAGAAGGAGAGAGAAAACCCAAATTATTAAAATTTGTGATGAAAAAGGAAATAAATGTCACAACAGACTCTGCTGAAATACACAGGATAACTAGAAAATATTTTGATGATCTATACTCCAGTAAAATAGAAAACCCTGAAGACACCAACAAATTTCTAGAGGCATCTGACCTACCCAATCTGAACCAGGAGGACATTCACAACTCTCAATCACAAGCAAAGAAATAGAAGATGCCACCAAGAGCCTTCCAACCAAGAAAAGCCCTGGACCAGACAGACTCTCAGCAGAGTTCTACAAGACCTACAAACAAGAACTAACTCCAATACTTCTCAAATTATTCTATCAAATAGAAAAGGTGGGAACCCCTTCCAAACTAATTGTACAAAGCTAGTATCACCCTGATACCGAAACCAGACAGAGACACCAAAAAAGGAAAATTTCAGACCAATATCCCTGATGAATATAGATGCAAAAATTCTCAGTAAAATTTTGGCAAATCACATACAAAACCATATTTAAAAAATAGTGCACCATGATCAAGTGGGATTCATTCCAGGGATGCAAAGTTGGTTCAACATATGGAAATCAATAAACGTAATACATCACATCAACAGACTTAAAGATAAGAATCACATGATTTCATCAATTGATGCAGAGAAAATGTTTGACAAAATACAGCACCCTTTCATGTTTAAAATACTAGAAAAACTAGGGATAATAGGAACATATCTCAACATTGTTAAAGCAATCTATACTAAACCTACGGCCAACATGATCCTAAATGGAGAAAAATTGAAAGCATTCCCTCTAAAAATGGGAATAAGACAGGGATACCCTCTTTCACCACTGCTATTCAACATAGTCCTTGAAACTCTAGCCACAGCAATTAGACAGACAAAAGAAATTAAGGGGATCTGAATAGGAAAAGAAGAACTCAAACTATCATTATTTGCAGATGACATGAGATTATATTTGGAGGATCCAAAAACATTCCACCAGAAAACTTCTAGAATTAATAAATGAATTCAGCAAAATTGCAGGATATAAAATTAACACCCATAAATCAAATGCATTTCTATACATCAGCAATGAATCATCTGAAAGAGAAATCAGGAAAACTATTCCATTCACAATAGCCTCAAAAAAAATAAAACACTTGGGAATGAATCTAACAAGAGCAGTGTAAGACTTTACAGTAAAAACTACAGGGCACTAAAGAAAGAAATTGAAGAAGATCTTAGAAGATGGAAAGATTTCCCATGCTCTTGAATAGGCAGAATCAATATTATTAAAATGGCCATACTACCCAAAATGCTATACAGATTCAATGCAATCCCAATTAAAATCCCAAAGTCCTTTCTTATAGAAATAGAAAAGGCAATCATGAAATTGATCTGGAAAAATAAGAGACCCAGAATAGCCAAAGCAATCCTCAGGTGGAAGACTGAAACAGGAGGCATCACAATACCAGACCTTAAACTAACAAAAATGGCATGGTACTGGCACCAAAATAAACATGTAGACCAATGGTAGAGAATAGAAGACACAGAGACAAACCCACATAAATACAATTATCTCATACTAGACAAAGGTGCCAAAAAACATACACTGGAGAAAAGATAGCCTCTTCAACAAATGGTGCTGGGAAAACTGGAAACCTGTATGGAGCAAAATGAAACTAAACCCCTATCTCTTATCATGCACGAAACTCAAGTCAAAGTGGATCAAAGACCTAAGAATTAGACCAGAGACCCTGCATCTAATTGAGAGGAAGGTAGGCCAAAATCTTCATCAGATTAGGCCCCAACTTCCTTAGTTTCCTGCATAACAAGAGATAGGGGTTTAGTTTCATTATGCTCCATATAGGTTTCCAGTTTTCCCAGCAC
>PVHX01006485.1:60216-100324 GCA_004024805.1 Geosciurus inauris
AAAAAAAAAAAAAAAAACTAGGGCTGGAGATGTGGCTCAGTGGTTGAGTACCCCTGAGTTCAATCCCTGGTGCCAAAAAAAAAAGACAAGAATCAATAAATGTGATGGATTCAAACTAAAAAGCTTCCCCTCAGCAAAATAAATAATCAATGAGGTGAACAGCCTGCCTACATTCTGGGAGCAAATTTTTGCCACACACACATCAGATAGAGCACTGATCTCCAGAATATATAAAGAACTCAAAAAACTTAACACCAAAAAAACAAACAACCCAATAAACAAATGGGCTAAGGAGCTGAACAGAAACTTCTCAGAAGAAGATAGACAATCAGTAAACAAATATATGAAGAAATGTTCAACATCTCTAGCAATTAGAGAAATGCAAATCAAAACTACCCTAAGATTTCATTTCACCCCAGTGGAGAATGGCAGTTATCGAAAATACAAGCAACAGTAAGTGCTGGCGAGGATGTGGAAGAAAAGGCACACTCAAACATTGCTGGTGGGACTGCAAATTGGTGCACCCTATCTGGAAAGCAGTATGGAGATTCCTTTAAAAAACCTGGAATGGAACCACCATTTGACCCAGCCATCTCACTTCTTGGTCAATACCCTAAAGACTGAAAAATAGCATACTACAGTAATGCAGCCACTTCAATGTTTATAGCAGCACAATTCACAATAGCTAAACTGTGGAACCAACCTAGATGCCCTTCAATAGATGAATGGATAAAGAAACTGTAGTATATATACACAATGGAATATTACTCAGCAATAAAAGAGAATAAAATTATGGCATCTGTAGGTAAATGGATGGAATTGGAGAACATCATGCTAAGTGAAGTAAGCCAATCCCCAAAACCAAAGGCTGAATGTTCTCTCTGATTAGTGGATGCTGATACATAAGTGGGATGGGGGGAGCATGGGAGAAATGGAGGAACTTTGGATGGGACAGGGAGATGTGGGGGAGGGAAGTGGGAATGTGAGTAGCAAAAATGGTGGAATGAGATGGAAATTACTATCCTAGGTACATGTATAAAGACACGAATGGTGTGACTCTATCTTGTTTGCAACCAGAGAGATGGAAAATTGAGCTCTATATATGTACTATGACTTGAAATGCATTTAAATAAATAAATAAACACTTTCCCAGGTAAACAGAAGCTAAAAGAATTCATAACTACTAAGCCTATACTACAAAACATACTCAACAATATTTCATGAAGAAGAAATGAAAACCAGCATAGGGATAAATTACACTAGAATAGTCAATTAAAGGAGAATCTAGCCTGAATTAAACATTAGAAATAAACCAAAATGGCAGGAAATAAAAATCATCTCTTTATAATAATACTGAATGTAAATGGTCTAAACTCTTCAATCAAAAGAAATAGATTTCCAGATTGGATTAAAAATCAAGGCCCGAAAATATGTTGTTTGCAAGAGACTCACCTTACAAAGACATCCACAGATTGAAGGTGAAAGAATGGAAAAGATACATCAAGTAAATGGTACCTGTAAAAAAGCAGGAGTAGCTATTCTCATAAAAGACAAAGTAGACTTCAAGCCAAAATTAATCAAAAGAGACAAAGAAGGTCACTTCATACTGATTAAGGGAATCATTCAAAAACAAGATATAATTATCATAAATCCTTATGACCCAAACAATGGTGCATTTATATACATAAAACAAACCCTTGTCAATATTAAGAATCATATAGAAATAATACAATAATACTGAGTGACTTCAACACACCTCTCTTGCCACTAGACAGATCATCCAGATATAAACTAAGTAAAGATTCTTCAGAACTAAAAATACTATTAATCAAATGGACCTAACAGTCAACTATAGAACACTTCATCAACAACTGAATTCACTTATTTTCAGTAGCATATGGAACATTCTTAAATAGATCATATTTTAGGACACAAAGCAAATCTTAACAAATACAAAAAATCGAATTCTACAGATCCTATCAGATCATAATGGAACCAAATTAATGAGAAGATAAAAGACAGAAACCACTCCAACAATTGGAGATTAAATAATAAATATTCTTTTGAATGATACATGGATGGCAGAAGAAATCAGGAGAGAAATTTTAAAAATTATTAGAAACAAATGAGAATAGTGATATAACATCAAAATCTCTGGGACAATATGAAGGCAGCTCTAAGAAAAAAGTTTATAACACTGAGTTCATACATTTAAAAAAAAGATACCAAATAAATAATCTAATATTACATCTCAATGCCCTAGAAAAGGAAAAACTAACAACAAAATCAGTAGAAGACAGGAAATAAAATCAGATATGAAATCAATGAAATTGAAAATAAAAAAATAATACACAGGATCAATGAAACAAAGAGTTCAGTTTTTGAAAAGATAAACAAAATAAACCCTTAGCCAAACTACCCAAAATAAATTAACAAAGTTAGAAATGATAAAGGAAAATATCACCACAAACAGAGATGCAGAGAATCATCAGAAACTATTTTGAAAATTAATACTCCAATAAGCTAGAAACTCTTGAAGATTCTGAAAATTTCCTAGACACATATGACCTACTAAAATTGAACCATGAGAATACAGAAAACTTTAAAAATTCAGTATCAAATAATGAAATTGATGCAGCTATCAAAAGCCTTCCAACAAAGTCTAGGACTGAACAGATTCTCAGCTAAGTTCTACCAGACCTTTAAAGGAGAACTAATGTCTATCCTCAAATTATTGCATGAAACACTACCAAATTCATTCTATGAACCCAGTATAACTCTGATACCAAAATCAGATAAAGACACATTAAAGAAAGAAAGCTTTAGACCAATAACTTTGACGAACATAGATGCAAAAATTCTTAATAAAATATTGACAAACTACATACAAAAACACAAGTGGGCTTCATTCCAGAGATGCAGGCTTGGTTCATCACACAAAAATCAGTAAATGTAATTCACCACATAAACAGTTACAGATACAAATCACATGGTTATTTCAATAGATGCAGAAAAATGATACATTTTTCAAACATGATGCAGACAATATGATTCTATATTTAGAAGACCTAAAAAACTCCATCAGATGACTTCTAGAGCTGATAAACAAATTTAGTAAATAGTAAGATACAAGATCAAAACACATAAATCAATTGCTTTTTTTTTTTTTTACTCCAAAAACTAATCTGCTGACAAGGAAATTAGGAACACTATCCTATTCACAATAACATAAAAAAAAAAAAAAAAAAGACCTTGGAAATCTAACCAAGGAGGTGAAAGATATCTACAATGAAAACTGCAGAACACTGAAGAAATAAAAAGAAGACCTCAGAAGAAGGAAAGACCTCCCATATTCTTGGATAGACAGAATTAATATCATCAAGATGGTCATACTAACAAAAGCATTATATAGATTCAAAACAATCCCCATCAAAATAACAATGATATTCTTCACAAAACTAGAAAAAGCAGTTCTAAAATTCATTTGGAAAAATAAGAGACCCAGAATAGTCAAAGCAATCCTAAGCAAAAAGAGCAATACTGAAGGCATCACAATAATGGACCTCAAATTGTACTACAGAGCTATGGTAACAAAAACAGCACGGTATTGGCTCCAAAACAAACATGAAGACCAATAGAGTAGAATAGAAGACAGAGAGACAAACTCACATAAATATAGTCATCTGATACTAGACAAAGGTGCTAAAAACATACAATAGAGAAAAGATAGCCTGAAGACCTGTAAAGTACAGGAAGAGGGGGAGGGGGGTGGAGATAGAAGGGAGAAAGCAGAAGTACCAGGGATTATAATGGAGCAAAACATATCCCATTCCATGCATATATGAACATGTCAAAATGAACTCCACTATCATATAAAAAGAACTGTGTCAGAAAAGATGCACACAAAACTAGTAAACTGCATGATTGCTTCTGGGAAGGGGAACATTTGCTAAGGACTACTCCCTAGAATGAATTCCCAGGATGAGTTTGCAGGAAAGGCAATCGGAGCCAGACACAGTGGCTCACGCCTATAGTCCCAGCAACTCAAGAGGCTGAGACAAGAGGATCGTGAGTTCAAAGCCAGCCTCAGCAACTTAGTAAGCCTCTAAACAACTCTCCCAAAGCCAGCCTCAGCAACTTAGTGAGGCTCTAAACAACTCTGTGAGACCCTGTCTCTAAATAAAATATAGAAAGGGCTGAGGGATGTGGCTTAGCATTTAAGCACCTCTGGATTCAATTCCTAGCACCCCCCCCCCAAAAAATTGAAAGGCAATCAGAGAAAGAGAAGTATTTCATTATGTAAGATATAAATCTATATCCTTTAAAAATGATTACTTATTAACCTCATTGGGATGCCAAACAAAAATAGAAAATAAAGAATGCTAGAGCTGCTACAACAAAAATCTGCCCTAAGGCACAAGGTGGCAGAAAAGGGGGAACAACCCTGTTCACTTCCCGTTCCAAAGCTACTGTAGCCACAAATGAAATTTAACTGCTAAAATCTTTATTCAAGATAAACTTTTAGAAGACCCAAAACTTCATTTAAAAGAAATGGCAAATATTTTAACAAGGCGTGTTTTTGTTTTATTTACAGAACCTCTAGTAGCAGCAGAGACTCTGCAAACAAAAGTAGTCAGCACAGAAGTAATTTTTTTCTAAACTCTAGATAGCTTTTTAGATCTCCAAATTTTTCCTGTTGAATTGGTTCTGATAGATTCGTCTACTTTGCAGTCTAAAGAAATATCATGATTTTAATGTTTTTGTTGTTAAAGAATCCAGTTACTAAAAAGTGTCTATTCATCATTTACCTTCTTAGAGATAAGCCAGCCACATAATTTAAGGAGATTCAGTTCACATTTCAATGTAACAGAAGCCTTATTCTTGGGTCTTACCCTTAAAACAAAACAAAATTTCTATAGACACTTAGCTTGTTTTTTTCTGAAACAGAACACAGGTACTCTTCATTTTTCTGAGTTGCTTTGCATTACAAATAGATTATACGGACTCATATTTTCCTCGAGAGACACTGCTAGCGGGTCTCTTGTGAGTTTTGCTCCTATACACATCTACTCAGTATGCTAAGAATGCAAAGTCCTGACCATTTTTTCTCAGGCCATTTTTCAGGGTTATTTCCAGCAACTTCAAAGAATAAGGTAAAGCCTGCCTTTAGACAATGAGGAAGCTTGCTTTCTGCTTGCTGTAAAAATGGTAGATTCCTCAATTTCACATTCCTCCACTGTAAAAAAGGAATGCTGTATACAGAGCATCCACCTGGGCCCGCATCACGACACTCCCATGCTAACAATACTAACATCTAAAATCTCAAACTTAATTCTTTAACACCATTTCTAGAGAAAATAAATACAAAGATCCAATTTAGCATGCCAGGAGAATGGTCCCTCACAACAATTCTAAAACCTAAAGGATAATGGAGATTCCCCCACCGCTACCTCTTTTCATGATGACTATGGGATCCCAGGCAGAGACTTCCAAAGGATAGCCCTTTGGAGACAATGGGGATCAAGGTCTTTAACCAAGGGTTTAGAAAGAGGATGTAAGGTGATAAAGGGTTTGGAAGATGTTCAGAAGGAATACCTAGGGCCTCCTGGCAAAATAGTCTGTTTTTGTTGGGTTTTTTTTCTTTTTTTTTTTGTTTTTGTTTTGTTTTGTTTTGTTTGGTGGTGGTGGTACTGGGGATTGAACCCAGAGGCACTCTACAACTCAGTTACACCCTCTATCCTTTCAATTTTAAGTTTTTATTTTGAGGCAGCATCTCACTAAGTTGCTGAGGCTGCCCTCAACCTTGTTAAATCCTGCCTCAGCCTCCCAAATCACTGAGATTACAGGCAGGTACCACTGCACCCTGTTAATGTGTACCTCTCAATAGTCTTCCCATGTAAGGTTCTACTTCTTTATGATTTTCTTTCCATTATTCAAACCTACTGATCTCCACTAGGAGTCTTTGCTCTACCTTGGCCTACAGTGGAATATGTATAATACAATTTCACCACTTTTTTCTTGGTCTTTTGTCCCAATAATCCTAACAAATGTAATTACATAATCTTCAAACCAAGGCAGAAATGTTACTGGAGAACATTTCATAAACTTTTGGGATTATGATGGGTAGGAGGAACTAGTAAGTGCAAGGCAGACTGAAACCGACTGCTTGGGCTGGGGTTGTAGCTCAGTGGTAGAGCGCTTGCCTAGCATGTGTGAGGCACTGGGTTCGATTCTCAGAACCACATATAAATAAATGAATAAAATAAAGGTCCATCAACAACTAAAAATAATTTTTAAAAAAAGAAAAAGAAAAAGAAAGAAAAGAAAAGAAACAGATTGCTTGTTTTCAAGCCCTTGGTTCAACATTTGGCAACATTCAGTTGCCCTATAGAAAAAGATAAGCATGCCCTCCTATGAAGTCAACTTTGTAGTTCCGAGATTACCATTTATTAACAAACTGCATAGAGAATTTCTACACTAAAATGAGAGACCATGTTCATTTTTTCCATCAGTATCAGAGCCAAAAACAAACCATATTTCTTGAAAACTTAGGTGAGGTTTTGTTGAACAAAACAGATTTACCAGCAAAAGGCAGGAAGAGTAAAATTATAATTTGAACCAGGCAAACTGTTTCATAACAGAAAATGTGGCACTTAATGCAGTTTGCAGAATATGGTATGCTAAAAACGCTACTTATGGCAGTAGCAGGCCTCTGGAGAGTGAAACCAGCCAAACAAAAGAACTAAAAAAGGTAGGAAAAAGTATCCATGTCACCCTTACAAAACCACAAAAGACTGATACAATTTTTTTTTTTTTTTGCTAAATTACAACTTTTTCTCCACACTTTTGATTTGAAAACACAAAAAATACATGATAAAAAATTTTCTTTGTGAATTACAAATTTATACTAATTCAAACATCCTAATTTAATGTGACTTGAGTCTAACAAATAGATAGACCATTAAGGTCAACCAACTTACAGAAGACTGTATGAGCAGATCAAAGTTCTCTTCTGCAGCTCCTTCTGGAAGAGATTTACTTTGGGTTCCTGAGTGTGTTGGCCAGCTGATAGGACAAACTGATGCTTCTTTACTTAAAATAAATAGTCAAAACCTCTACCAAAAAACTCTTGCTGAAAAGTCTTGGCTCACTTCCTGATGTGCTAGCCAAGTAAAAATAAGCACAAAAACTTCAATGCAAGTTGACTAGAAAATTATTCTGATAGTCTTTAGGTCTCTAGCACTAAACACAGAGTACCTGAGTTTGTCTTTTATAATAATGTCAATTTTAATTTTTGAAAAGTAATGAGAAAGCTAGCCAACAAATATTGCTAAAAACAAAAACTAATACTTATTAGCACAACACTTCCTCATCTCACACATCCCCCAGTTCCTCAGCATAACAGTAACTTTGACAGCAAATTACTCAACAAATTTTCAGAGCCTTCTTAAGAGTGCAAAAGCAGAATTGACATGGTCTTTCACATCAAAGAACTTATAAAATGTCTGGCTAACAGATCAACATGTAATTAACTGAAATATATTTCCAGATTATAAATGCGTCAGCAGCATACAATGATGATTGCCAATATTCAGATGTTCATTATTTAGATACTGAGTCTAAAAGAAGGAAAAAAAAGATTTCCTCTGGTTTCCAAATCCAATTGCTTTAGTTTACAAAAAATCTCAGGATTTGAAGGGACCTTTCTATAATTTATCTGCACTTATTCTATAAAAATTATCTTATTTTCCCTCACTTCCTAGAAGATGTCTCCCAAACCTACTTTCAGTCTTCTTCACTTGACTGAATCATTCCAATCCTTAAACCACTCCTCTCCCTATAACATGGTTTCTAGACACCCTCCCCATCCTAGCTATGTTCCTCTCAATTTCCCATGATTGGGATGTCATAAATGCATGAATACAGACTAACAACTGTAGCATACTGTTGACCTAAATGTTTTTAAAGTTCTGATCAGTCTTTATCTTTTCTTTTCTTTCTTTTTTTTTTTTTTTTTTTTTTGCAGTGCTGGGAATTGAACCCAGCACTTTTTTTAGTACCTTCACACATGCTAAGTAAGCACTAGTTTTTACTTTTTTTAAATTTTATATCCAAAATATTTTATAAAAATATTTTAAATGTCCTAACATATTACATAAATTAACTTCAAATATTTTCTATTGTTAGTTTCATTTGGGAATATTATACAAGAAACATTTAAGTTTATCATTTAAAGAGTATTCAAAGGAAATTTCAAGGGATCCTTTTAATTTTTTTTAAATCCTCTTTCCTCATTCTTAACTTCAGTCTCCTGTGAAAAGCATACTCTTTTCTCGTTGGTTATACAACTTTTTAATTGTAAATACCATGGAATATTTTAGGATTTCTCTTATTGCTATTCTTTTACAATATTGTAGAAATTTTCCCACATACCAAAAGGAAAGAAATATAAAACATCCAACTTCTATCATATTTTTCCAATCTTGCTTTCTTTATCTTGTGCTTATCACATGCCTACAAAATATTTTAAAACAAAATCTTGCTTTATACTGTTACATCTTCAACTGAAACACATCCTATACATTAGCACCTATTATGCTGTAAGCATTGTGCCTACCTCCTCTAGTCCTCAAAATAAGTAAGTCAATTCTAATTCTATATTGTTCATATTCTCTATTCTATTATGTCACTAATTTGCCTATTCCATGTCTTGGCATGCACTATTTTTAGTACCTACACAAACTACAGGACTCTTTTCTAGAACTTGGATGCCCTACTCTCACTAGATAATATTTTTTGTCACGAGTTTTTACAATATTACCACTTGAGATTACTTGGTTGTGTTTATGCAATAGTAGAGCAAATTCACAACTAAATGGGTAACTGACACCATGGTTAATAAATTCTGGTAAGCAGATCTGAGAGTGGTCTAATAATAAACCTGGCATACTCACTGGATTTTGAAAATATTTGGTAAAAGTACTTTAGAAGAAAGAATGAAACAGCAATATTAACAACTAGTAATATCCATTTTTATTTTAAAGAAAACATAGGCTTTGCTTTTCAAAATTTTAGAGAATCTACTGTTAGATTATGAAACTTTGGTTACATTTTAGGATCTTAATGTTTACTCACTGTAGAATATATAACATGAGATATTTCTAATCACTTTGACAGAAAGCGAGTTAGCTGGCAAGTGATGTAACTGGCTTTAGAGAATGACAGATCTTAGGAAACTGTGATGTATAAGTTATAAGAAATCCCTACAACATGATAGAAAATTTGAAGGTTTGCAAAGATAGGAAAGTTCCAAATAATTATCAAGAGACAGAATTCCTAAGGGTAGAAATTCATCATTATGCAATGCTGAAAACCCTTCAAAAAGTCTAGAGAAGCTAAATATAAAACCTGCCTTAAAAGTCGTCCACAGACTCTTATCTGGGGAGTTGCTAAAAACATTTCAGTCAGGAAACATGAAAGAATCTGTAAAATATTAGTAGAGGATTGGGTGGAGGAGGTTTGAGGAATGTGATAAGAGGGTTCTAAAGAAATAATAAAGAAGAAATATGTGTACTTCATTTTTCATCAAATCACCTCAGACTTTAAGAAAAAAAAATTTTTTTTCACTTAGATTCAAACATAATAAGCCTTACCCTCATTCTCTACCAAAGACTAGATGTACAATTTCAGTATACTCTTTTATTTCACACAATATAACAAACGTTTGAAAAAAGAAAAACAAGACAACAGAAACAAAGATGTTTTTAGTTTTTAGAAATCAGGCATTAAAAAAGCACGAAATTTTAAACTTACATCTGAACCCACACTTTTCATGGGACTTTGTAAGACAGGTTTAGTCACGGAAAGTTTTCCATTCACTGGGCTGTTCACCACAGGGGCTGGAACTACATTCATCACATGGTTAGGTAGCTGTGTGGTTCCCCTGGCCACAGCAAGGACAGGCTGAGCAGAGGGCAGAACTCCAGGTGCCTGAAGTTGTACCACAGCAGGCTGAGAGAGCAAAACAGTTTGACCTGCATTAGAAAAAAAAAGGAATCAGAGAGTGTATAACTATTGTGGCAGGGAAAGCAGTTTAATATCTAGGTCTTTTCTACAGACATAATAGGTAAGATCAACAGTGAAGAATTTCACACCATCAGGTAAAACATAACCAATAGCACCATACATTCATGGTGACTCTGCTATTGTGTTTTTAATGAACTCATCAAAGTTCATCCTGTTGGAGTTATCACTAACAATATATTTCCAAGACGGATATGATGATGCATGCCTGTAGTCCCAGCACTTGAAAAGCTAAGGCAGGAGGATCACCCAGCTTGGGCACCATAGGGAGACCTCATCTCAAAAAAAAAAAAAAACAGTCTTGCATATTTACCTTTCTCAACTACATAAATATCAAATTTGCTATTATATATACATAGAGAGATTCCTTCAGTATTAACCTCTGAAGTTTACTAGTGCTAAAAGGATTTTTCATATTATAAATAACAAATCTTTTATACTGAACACAGAGAACCATATATTTTAAATTATGGGATTTATAAACATATACAATACTGAAGAGTTACTAAGAAAATAGTAACTCAATAATTGAAGAACAAAGACTACAAATACCAAAAAGTTAAAACTATTTTAGATGAATTCTTAGCTAACAAACACAGTAAACATATATCTGTAATTTAAAATAGTCTGTAGATAATACCAACCCTTTCAACCCCTGCCAAAAAAAAATGGCCTTCAAATCTTTCTTAGTCTTTATATTTATTACTATTTTCAACTTGTGCATATCTGAGAACTAGTATCATTACCCTAAAGAAAACTTATACAACTCATAACACTGATCTATTAAAAGTTTTACTTGCTTGCTAAGTGTTTCCTTTCAGATCTGACCGATTTTATAAGGTGCTGAAAGCCCGGCCTAATATCCACAGCTGCTCGGGCCTAGCTAGCAAACTACAGCAACCAGCAACTAAAATTCCATATAAATTTATAATTCTTCTTTAAGGGGAAAAAAAAAAAAAAGCATTATACTTTCAGACAATTTAACATGACTCCTATAAAATTCAGCTTGGTATTTCAAAGGATTAGAAAAACTAAAAACCAAATTAATGTTTTAGAACACCTGTTTTTTTAGAACATATTTCTTGGCTAAAAAAGATCACTGTTATAAAATTAATGTCTTTGTTTCAGATGACCTAGAAAGCATACCAAAAGTAGAATTCAACTAATAGCATTTTATTCCAGATAAATTAGTAAATTAGCAAAAAGAAAGATCTGAAAACAATTTTATAGATTTAGAATACACACAATTGGGCTTAAATGATTGATAAACATTTTTATCTCCTCATTTTCTCTCATACTCACTTCCATTATGACATAAAAACACAAACTGGGGAAATGGCTCCTAAGCAGATATAAATTTCAGCATATGACCCAGGATTAGGTTTTTAGTAACACTTAGTAAGAAATTACAAACAATTAAAATCTACAGAAAATGCTTGCTACAAATATGGATTTGAGGATGCCTTACAAAATGTCACAAAGCTACCAACCCCAAGATCCATAGTTCACAGACTGAAAACCACTGACTTAAACCAATACTTTGAGAAGATCATTATAGGAAGTAATATAATATTCCATATCATCTAAGTTTAAAAATATAATAAAAAAAAAAAAACCTGCTCAAAACTTTGAGACTATTCCCAAGAACAGAGAAGAGGGTAAACATATAGAATTCACTTGCTTCAAAGAAAACATCAGACTTCTAACTCCAGTTACAGTTTTAAAGGATTGACAGATAATGCATGCAAGCAGTTATAACACTGCTTAAAACTAATTAAGAAAAATAATCCAAGTTTGTCCTGTCTTCTAGTTATCACCATCTCCTTACTGAGAAAACTGCAACTTAGAAAGAGATGGAGGATCCTCAAGGCAACATCTTGCAACAAATGTGGCTCAAGTCCTACCCAGCCTCCTTTTCTTCCCATGTGTCACATCAAGTCCTTTAGTCCCAGAGTGTCCAACAATTCTCAAGTTATTCAGCAGCTAAGACAAGGATCCCCTATATATTCCAGGCATGTTCCAGTTCAAGAAAGAAAGGAAAATAAATTTCTACTAAAATGTGTTCAAGAACAACAAATTCTCATGGTGACTTGCTAAGTGCTGACCAGATCACAAACAACAATACAAAGGACTGAGGCTTTTAATAGTTAGCAGCTGAACATAGTTACTACTGTTCCTAGTGTGGAAACAGATAAAAAGGACATACTAAAAGGCTGCTTATCCATTTTAGCATGCTCAAAATCCTCCTTGGCATTACATGTAAATCCTCTTAATGGAAGGCAGCTGGATTTGATGCTGGATACTTCTGACAATATATGACTCAATGATTTTAATAGTCACTTCTTTCTTTTCAACTTTCCTCACAAATTGCAAACCATGTATCAAACATTTATCAAATACCTATTCTGCCTAAAATAGAACACTTTTGTGACTTTGGGTAAACGATTTGTGCCAGTTATTTCATCTATAAAATGAAAATATTGACAACGATCCTCATAGAGATATAAGGATTACATAAGATAATGCACTTAAGCACTGAGAAAAGTGTCTGGCACATAGTAAAAGCTTAAAATATTATGTATTATTAACACCTTTTCTGTATAACAGCTTTCCTAAGGATACTGCATGTATTAATTCATTAGTTCTCAGAGTAACTGTTACTTGTTTAGGTAAATTTAACTCCTCAAGGGTAGGGAATTCTTGAGAACAAGAACACATCTCATTCTTTTAGCAGCAATATAATATATAATGATTAATTACACAGACTCAGACAAACCACCTGGCTCAAGTTTCAGCTTCACTCCTTACTCAGAAAAGTAATCTTACTTCTATTCCCCATTCAATGAGTTGCACTATCACCTACCCAAAAAGCCCAAGACAAAAATACAGAAGTCATTATAGATCTTCCTCTCTATCCTTCACCCACCTTCCACACCTTTCAGGCTTTCACATTTTTTTGCCTGCACTACTCAAAATAGTCTTAAAGGACATGTGCAGCACTTAGAAGCAGAAAACGTACCAGGTTGATAGAATAGTGTGAGCCAAAAACAAACAAAAACAAAACAAACAAATAAACAAAAAAAAAACTAGGAAAACCAAGAGAATTCAAGGGACAATGATGATTATATACATTACAAGAAGGGGCTTTTGGAAAAAAGTAATATTATAATGTAAATTTGGAAAATTGAACTGAAGCCAAACTATGAAAGGTTTTACATTCCACACTAGAGAATTTGGACTTAACCATATAGAAATTATGTCTTATTTTTCAATGGTAAAATTCTATTAATGCAGAAACTGATTAATGAAAGACATACATTTAATCTGTACAATAATAATATCACCTGTCTATACTGTACTACAAAAACAAACAAGGTTATGTGAACACGGTTAAAAAAATAAATCCAATCTTCAGATCATGGGAAATCATTGAAGTTCTAAATAATGTGTGATTCCAATTTGTAGAACTGATAAACTGCTCAGAAAAGAACAATCTGTCTTCCTGCTACAGGTAAAATCTTCTATCACTTAAACATATTCAATGGTCCAAGAACAAACTCTTACCAATATCACCTTCTTTACACATTTGTCATATTAATGCCAGGCTCTTACTTTTTATAAATGTGTTTTAATAGCTTAAAGGAATGATAATGAGGTTCTTTGTGAGTTTAAATTGTTAGTCTTTGGAAAGACACAGATTCTTTTGAGATCCTGATGAAAGTTTTTGAGATTATCTCTAAAAAAAACCCCACATTATAAGCATATAATACATCTTTGACTTTATTGAGTTTATGAACATTAACATCCATTTACAGATCACAAGAATATCTATTCTATAGGGTTGCTATTTTCCATAGAAAAAGTTTTGCCCCTATATGAGAAGGCAGGCATTTCAGCCATTTTTGTTTTGATTTTTTTTATAGAATTCATCTATTGTGTTTAGTTCCTTTTTTTCCATCAATGTCCAATTCTCTATGACCACATAATAGACCAAAGATAACAGTGGAACTCAAATGTATTACCTTGCTCTTACTAAAATTAAGCTTAAAAAAATGAGCTAACTATCCACAACTGTAAATACAGCCACGAAAGCAAATGTTACATTGATGTTTATTTACAACTCATATCCAGTAACACTTACTACTACTTGGTGCCAAGAAGTTAAATCCAGAGAAAAGAATGTTGTATTCATGTGTACACATGTCAGTATATAATTATAACTAAGCTGCCTAAGAGATCACCATAAGCACATGATTCTCATATCTGAATAGCACCAAATCCTCAAACTTGAACTTCTTTCAATATCAACCTAAAATTCTTGTAGAATCCCAAGTATGTGAGGCCATCTGGTGGATAAAATATAGAAACACAAATTCTTAGCTAGTTGAAGTGAGTTCAGGTTTCTTCCTAATTCCCTGTTTACTAAACCATTCAGTCTCCTCAGAAATTAAGAACCAGATTCTACTGCTGAAACATACTTATATGACCAGAAATAGAAGATAATACTTTAAATACCGATAACTCCTTAAAAACAAAACAAAAAATCCATGGTCACAAATTCTCAGAATAAAATGGCACCATTTTATTTTAACTCCTTCACTTCAAGTGGTTTTATAAAACCAAATGCCTTAATCAGCCATGGAAGGCAAAACTATAATCCCAGCTACAAAGGAGAGAGGCAGGAGGATTGGGAATTTGAGGCCAGCCTGAGCAACTTAGCAAAATATCTGTCTCAAAATAAAATAAAACAGGCTAGAGATGAGCACCCCTGGGTTTAATCCCCAGTACTGAATGAAAGGAAAAAAAAAAAAGAAGATAGGGATCAATTAAAACTGCAAAAAAAAAAAAAAGAAGAAGTAGTAGTAGTATTGGATGTAATTGATCTGGAGAGCTGTCTCTGTTAGGACAAGAACCACATATTAGTCATCTTTGCAACATCTTCAGAACCAAAGACAATTCCTGACACACCACACATGCTCAGAAATTATAACCTGAATTAAAACAAATTATGTAAAGAAGAAAATTATATGACAAAAATCTTTATACTATCTTCCAAATAAACACACACAGCCTCAATTTCCACAATAGTACCTTTAGAGGATGCAGGCTGTATGCTGATAATTGGTTGCTGCTTTGTCAATGGCATAAGTGTTGGTAGTGTCTGAATAATGATAGTTTTTGCTGGAACAGTAGAGTTTGTTTGAGTCTTGGGTGCTGCTGGAAGTAATAAAGGCTTGGGCTGAATTGAAGGTTTTGAATTTATCTGAATTTTTTTCTTTGGAGTCAATCCATTTTCTAGAGAAAAAACAAACCACAAATCAATCTAAGGCAATTGAGCAAGCACTAGAAAACAGACTTTATTTAAACACTTTACTGTATACATTATCTTGACTTCTGAGTAATTATCTTGCACTGGAGTTTAAGCATACCTACCCTATACCTGAATGGATCAAAGAAAATTCTTTAAGATGAGATCATCCTTTTTAACCAAACTGCAGTTTTGAGAAGGAACAGTAAAAAACAATAGCTAAAATCACTGAATAAAGCTTGGAGATTAATAAGTTAATAAATAACATGGTCAAATGACCCTGACATTCAGTATCTTTAATCAAAACTGAAAACTCTCCTAAAGATGATGAAGTCAAAGTCTATTTTAAAGTATTTTTCATTTATAAAGAGATAATCAGCTGGGCGCAGTGGCACACACCTGTAATCCCAGCAGTGCAGGAGGCTAAGGCAAGAGGATCACAAGTTCAAATCCAGCCTCAACAAAAATAAGGCTCTAAGCAACTCAGTGAGACCATGTCTCTAAATAAAATACAAAACAGGGCTGGGGATGTAGCTCAGTGGCCAAGTGCCCCTGAGTTCAATACCCAGTACCCCCCCAAAAAAAGAGATAATCAGCCAGGTGTGGTAGTGCATGCCTCTAGAGGCTAAAGCAGGAGAATCACAAGTTCAAATCCAGCCTTAGCAACTAACTGATGCCCTAAGCAATTTAAAGAGACTCTGTCTCAAAATTTAAAAAAAAGAAAAAGGGTTTAGGATGTGGCTCAGTCATTAAGCACCCCTGGATTCAATGCCTGGTACCAAAAACTAAATTTAAAAAATTAAATTAAATTAAAGAGATAATCAAAGGAGATTATTTCTTCCCTTTCCTCTCTACGGTAATCATCTATAACAAAAAATATAGGTCTAATAATTTAAAAACAGCAAGCCAGTTTAATAAACACACTTAGTCCAACATTTTCTCTTAAGAAATGGAACCTAACACCAGGTGTGGTAGCACATACCTGTAATCCCAGCAACATGGGAGGCTGAGGCAAGAGGACCACAAGTTCAAGTCCAGACTCAGCAATTTTGTGATGCCCTAAGCAACTTGGCAAGTCTCACACACAAAATAAAAAATAAAAAGGGCTGAGGATGTGGCTCAGTGGTTAAACACCCCTGGGTTCAATCCTCAGTACCAAAATTAGAAAAAAAGAAAAAAAGAAATGAACTTAAGCTCAGTCTGAAACAGAAATACAGAAATTAGGAGATAGAGTAATACCAGTTTTGCTCCTAGGACCAATGATGGGCTTATCTTCTCTTAGTGGCTCTGCTAAGGAGGGACTATTACAGTTTTCACCATATAAGGAAAGGGGAGACATCTGGGAACTAGAAGACAAATCCAACTCCTCCTACAGCAAAATAAAAACAAACAAATTAAGGTTGAAGAGTATAATCCTTGAGCATAAGTTGCTTAGTGAAATAGGTGACATCCATACATAAACAGGTGTCTTCTTCAAAGACAATTTCAAGGCAAAGATGTGATATACTAGAAACTACATATTAAATACTAAGTGACTATGGATAAATAAACCTTATCCATCAATACCAAAGGAAAACTAACAAAATGTGGAGTATGGGGCTGGGGTTGTAGCTCAGTGGTAGAGTGTTTGCCTTGCAGGTGTGAGGCCCTGGGTTTGATCATCAGCACCACATGAAAATAAATAAATCTTTAATAAATAAATATATTTATATAATATATTAAATATAATAAATATATTTGTATTTATTATGTTTAATATATTTACACAATACATTAAACATAATAAATAGATATATATTGTGTCCATCTACAACTAAAAAAAATATTTTTAAAAAACTGTGGAGCCGGGCACAGTGGTACACACCTGTAATCCCAGCACTCTGAGAGGGTGAGACAGGAGAATCACGAGTTCAAAGCCAGCCTCAGCAACAGCAAGGCACTAAGCAACTCAGTGAGACCCTGTCTCTAAATAAAACACAAAATAGGGCTGGGGATGTGGCTCAGTGGTCAAGCACCCCTAAGTTCAATCAATACCAAAAAAAATAAAATAAAATAAACAACTGTGGAGTATCCCTTTATATTAAAGAAATAATGTTAACCCCCAACTTATGCATGTATTTTCCAAATAAGCATTACAACCCAAATCATGTAAAAGATTGCCTACTTACAGGAACATGCTGAGTTGAAGAACAAGAGTCCACTGACTGAGGAGATGAGACTGAACAACTTGAGGAAGCTGGAGAAAGTGGCTGAGATTCTGTCTTAATATCTTTAACTGAAAAATATGAAATGATTTTTTTTTTCTCACTGGACAATACAAACTCAAAACAAAATGAATGAGAAAAAAGGTAAAATCTACTTTCAAAATTCAATCATACGAGGCTAGGGTTGTAGCTCAGTGGTAGAGCACTTGCCTAGCATGTGTGAGGCACTGGGTTCAAATCTCACCATCACATATAAATATATGAAATAAAGGTCCATCAACAATTAAAAAAAAATTAAATCAATCATATCTGGAAGTTAAGGTCACCAAAATGTATTACTAATGAAAATGCAAGACACAGAAAATGGTATATAGCTTCCAATTGTGCCATAAGTTGTATGGATGACATAAATGATATATACTGCATCTATATCCTTTGGAAGAGTAAAGAAGAAACTGGTGACAGTGGTTGTTGCCTCTGAGAAGCAGAACTGGTTGGCTGACGAATAAGTGCAGAAGGAGACACTTTTCTTCTGTATAAACTTTTATACCTTTTGGATATTATACCATATTCAAAAACTGAGACAGATTTCCCTATTTTTTAAACACAAGAAACAGGAAAGAATTATTTTGGAAAGCATTTTGGCAAAATAATTAAAACTCACAAAAATCTCTCTTGAACTATTAATTTACCTTATAAAAATTTACTGAGCAACTATAGCCCAGGCAGTATTCCCAAGGGCCAAAGATACCAGAGAATTGAGGTGACAGTGTTTTCCAAAGCTACAAAATACCTACTGTCCCTCGTGATCTTCTATAATGTGATTCTGTCACTTTCCCAGCAAGAAGCAGAGTCTAGGCTAAGCACAGGAGTTCACACCTGTAATCCCAGCTACTTGGAAGCTTGAGACAGGTGCAAGTTTGCATAACAGTAACCAGAACACTGACTTTGTGTTCCCATATTCTATAAGAGAAGATAGGCATTGAGCAAGATAACTAAATACATAAAAGCAAGAGGGAATAGGAAGGGTAGAGGCTAAGGAGGAATTTAGATGCAGAAATGTGCTGGTTATCTATCCTCTGTCTCTCCACTCTGAGTCTGCCTCCTATAATCTGTGATGCAAATTATTAATATATTTCCCAGTTGGCTTCCTTTTAGTTCCAGTCAATAGAGGATACCAGAAAGGTGCTAGAAGATAGGAGAAAGTATTTCTTTATTCTCTTGTGAGCTTTACTCCATCAGTGGCAGTTTGCTCGAGGTTCTAGCACACTCAACCCCTACTTCATTGAGCTCCCTTAAAGATGTTAGTATCAGCCAAGTGGTGCACCCTCCTCAGAGGTATGTACACCAACTGCATGAGATCCCCCCAACAAATTCCTAGGTTCTGATAACACCAGCCTCTTCTCTTTGATTCTCTAAGCCCTGATTCCTAAATGGGTTAATCTCTTATAGAGATAGTTATTATTCATAATTTGAAATCAATATTTCTATTTCCAATATTAATTATTCATTCATTATGCTACTGAAACATAATTATGAAATTATTTATATTCATTTTGGCAAGAAATTTATTTATGCATTGTCATACCAGAAGTAGGAATACATACTTCCTGGAATCTTTTACCCCACCAAAGTAACCCATCTAATTTCAAGTATTTCCAAACTATAAAATAAATGGTCTAGTTAAAGTGTTTACCAATAAAGCACATCATTACCTGTACAGAATTGGTTGCTGATGCCCCAAATGTCTGACTCCCAAGGCATCAAATCCAAATCAAAATCAAGATGATCAAAATTATTTTCCTGTAGGTTTCAAACAGTAAAAGAATATTAAAATAAAACAAACACATCTTGAAATCAAACTATCAAACACAATTTGCCATAAATAATATGATATAATTGCTATTACCCATCCTAGTAAAAAGAATTTTCCAAGTCAACTGGTTCATCTTGAGAATACATCTTAGAGAGTCTAAAGATAAACCAATTTAGTTATTTAAAGCACAGTAGTAAATTAGAAAGGAAGTACCAATTCCAAAATGATTTAGCTGGATTCATTCTTTTCTGTAGGAACAGACCACTATGAGAGTCATGAAATGTGTCTTTTGTCTTAAGGGAGCTCCAACAAAATAGGTTTTCCCATTGCCATTAAGGAAAACAAGTCCAAACAAAGGTCTTGTTCCTAATATCATCTCCATATACAAAGGCAAGAGTAAACATATACTAAAAAAACACAGAAGAATCATGAAGAGAGTAACTTCCACAGGTAATTTCCTTCTTTTTCTACTGTTCTGTGCTCTTCAAATTTCTAAAATTGGTATGAATTAAAAAATATTTTTTAGTCTTAGGAGATAAAACTCTCAAAAAAGAGTGAACAAATCTCTTAAAGGGGCTCCCTTTGTTTCTTTTCATTTAGGTGTTAATTTTTTTTCTTAAAAATAATGATTTTATGGATTATCTGGTTGATCACCCTATAGTGCATACAAAACTGAAAACTGACATGATTTCAGAGCCTTCGTGTGAATTTGAGATCAAGACAATACCAAACAGCACTGTTTTAAAGTGTCTGGGATGAGAGACAACAACAAAAGTAAACAATGCGTGGGGGGACAGAAGTTCAATGGAGTAGTAAAGAGGAATAAAGAGAAGGGAGGGAGGGTAGGAAAAGGAAAGACAGTGAATGAATCTGACATAACTTTCCTATGTACATATATGAATATACAACAGCAAATATCACCACTGTGCACATCCACAGAAATTAATTTAAAAAAAAACTATGGGTAAATGGCAGAAAGAAAGGTAGAAGGAAGGGAGAAAGGGGTCAGGAGAAGGAAGGGAAAGGAGAGGTACTGGGGTCTGAATTAGAACAAGATCTATTTCATGCTTTTATAATTATGTCAAAATGGATTCTACTGTCAGTTCTAACTAAAACGAATCAAGGGCTGGGGTTGTAGCTCAGTGGTAGAGCGCTTGCCTCACATGCATGAGGCACTGGGTTTGATCCTCAGCACCACATAAAAATAAATAAACATATTTGTGTCCATCTATAACTAAAAAAAAATTTAAAAAAAAAAGAATCAATACAAAGTAAACAATGTAATAAAGTCAAAAGGCAGTCAATACTAACTTAAAACAACTGAGAACAACTACAACTGTAGCTGATAAAACAGCTACAACAGAGAAAGTAAGCCTTAGCTGAAAAGTAAAAATTCATCTAGTAATTGTTAACAACCATTTTTTAATAACTTCTTGAACAGTTGTTATTTCAAAATATCTATTAAATGGTTTATTTTTATCAGGAAAGTAACAGAAAGAGAATAGAACTTTTGTTTTATATTTTCTTTAGTTGTCAATGGACCATTATTTTATTTATTTATATGTGGTGCTGAGAATCAAACCCGGTGACTCACACATGCTAGGCAAGCACTCTACCACTGAGCCACAACCTCAGCCCCAGGAACTTTTCTTATCAGACTACTTGCTCTTTACTGAATAAATACTGGTACAAAGTACATAAAGAAAATGTGTGGAAAAAATAAAGTATTCATAATACTATTCTCTAAGCAAAAAAAAAAAAATGGAAAATATGTGGAAGTTCACATTTTAAAAAAAACGTGAAAGAACCATCAATCAAATTGATTAAGTCAATTTTCTTTCACTTTTTTCTCTTATTTGAACTTACACATCAAAAAATTAAGCAGACTTTCAGCAACCAAAAAATCCTTAAACTTTCTTTGTCTAAGTAAATTTAACAATGTTGCTGGCCCTCACGCTAGTGATCCTTTTAAATATGTACAGTGGTGGGTATGATCAACTTCACAGATGCTCCTGATTCAATCAATCTTCAGCCAAAAAGTCAAATACCTTCTACAACAAAAGAATTCTATCTGGTTGGAAATTTAACAGGCCCACTGTATGTGAAATAAAACACATTAGCACCTACATACTCTGGCTGTTCAATGACTTATCAAGGGAAATTCCTCCATCATGTAGAAGAAGGAAGATTCCAGGACTCTCAAAGATCATCTAATCCAATCTCATCATGTTATAATGAAAAAATTAAGAAACTGACTTTGAGCAGCAACTTGTATAATGTAATAGAATGTTAGTTATAAAATCAGAACCATATTTCCCTGAATTTTTCAAATTTAACACACCATTTCTTGACAGTATTTAAAAGAAACAGTGTTTCTTTTAAGATCTAGAAGGATTTGGGGGTTGTTTGTTACTTTGCAGTACTAGGTTAACAAAGGGGTGTTCTACCACTGAGCCCCTTTAGGTTGAGACAGGGTCTCCCTAAATTGCCCAGGCTGGCCTGGAATCTGTAATCTCCTGCATCAGCCTTCTGAGTTGCTGATTACAGGCGAGCACCACCATGCCTGGCAAGACCTAGAGGTTATGAAAGAAACAGAAGGTGCTCAGTCCACCAGCCAGTAAGAAAATTCAATTTAATCAGCAGGTCACAATCTAAAGTATCTCACAGAGTAAATGAAACCATTAAAATCCCATGCACTGATTTTTAAAAATATAACATGACTTTCTTTCTCTTCTATTCCTTCATAGTAAAACAATTCTAAATCATTCTTTGAGATATATTTGAAACTCACTAGGCAAGCACTATATATTTTTATACTCATGTTAATAAGAACTTAAAAAATAAGTGATATTCAACTGGGCATGATGGCCCACTCCTATAATCCCAGTGGCTCGGGAGGCTGAGGCAGGGGAATTATGAGTTCAAAGCTAGCCTCAGCAACTTGGTGAAGCCCTAAGCAATTCAACGAGACCCTGTCTCTAAATAAAAAAGGGCTAGGGATGTGGCTCAGTAGTTAAGCATTCCTGGGTTCAATCACTGGTACAAAAAAAAAAACGATATTCAATCTGATTGATAAATCACTGTGCTCACTTGAATTACTTCCCAAGTATAGCAGCATATTGTCCATTAAAAAATAAGATAAAGTTGAGAGTTTTACAGACTAATCAACTTCATATGTACTCATCAAGAAAAGGAAAAAGAAAAAAGTAAATTTAAGAAATTTTTTAAAACTGAGAGGATTATGATCATAGCTTTTACACAGACTTCTAACCAATCAAAGGCAAAAGGTAAGGATATACCTAATTTTCAGTTTTCTACAGTAAGAATATATAACTTTTAAAAAGGAATTTTTACTTTAAAAAGGAAGTTCTACTTAACTGGGTACATGACTCACATACACTCCTTAATGCTATACTGCATAATTTTCTCACATACACCCCTTAATACTATACCGCATAATTCCCTTATGCAGTATAATATCTCTAAAAACAAGAAGTGAGCCATTAAGTGACTTTTCCAAAGTCACCCACCCCAAAGCCAAGCTTAGAATACAAGTCTTCCCACATCAAGATCAATGAAATTTACTGACTACAAAACGACTACTTTCCTACTTCATAATGAAAGTTACTTAAATTTAAATTACTAGCCTAAACCAGTTATCCTGAAACCTTCTTGCAATAATTAGGGTAAAAATCAAACATCACATTATTTAATATTTCTCCTCTAACAAATACTTACATAAGTCTCATTTGCTGCATCCAATTGCAGATCATCAGTGTCTGTGAAATAACCAAGTTCAGCAAACAGGGTAGAATCTTTAAACAAAAGAAGAGAGATTAACTGTTAATTTAATGATCTAACTAGAGAATAAACACTGTATACCCTACACAAGCTCTGCTAGGGTTTCTCATTAGCTACTGCTCTTACTGATAAATTTGAGTCATGTGAATGGCAAACAATTCAAAGCTGGTTTCAACATATGCATTACTTTCCATATAATTTTCATCTGATGGACTAAATCCGTATACTAAGAATTTAAAAAGGCTTTATGTCATATGTCATGTTGGAATAACTGGCAGTACACTTTCTGGAACATTACAAACAAGAATACTGATGATACGTAAAAAAAGGCTCAGCATAAAAAAAGTAATGTGGTTGATCAGCAACAATAATTGGAGAGGACTGTGGAGAATATACATGCACTGTATGTTTGCCATCTCTGCCTTCAGATAAGGGTACAAGCAATTTTCTATCTAGACAATAAAAGTTGGTCTGGGACTGGGTATGGTGGTGTATACCTGTAATCTCAGTGACTTGAGAGGCTGTAGGAAGAGTTTAACCATTTGGAGAGAATGCCTCTCAAAAAACAAACAAAACAGGACTGGGGATATAGCTCAGTAGTAGGGTTCAATTCCCAATCCCCCCACCCTGCACACACACACACACACACACACACACAAGAGTTGATCTGGGATGTAGCTCAGTGGTAGAGTGTTTGCCTAGCATATGCAGGCCATGGGTTCAATCCCTAGCAGCAGAAGGGGAAAAAATCCATTCATTTCAGCAATCTGAACTACATCCCAATTTTGCAATGAGGCTTCATTATAAACCAAGAAAAATATGAACACAGAAAAGACTCATCAAGCTAGGCATGGTGAAACACTCCTGTAATCCCAGCAACTCAGAAAGCTGAAACAGTAAGATCGCAAGTTTGAGGCCAGCCTGGACAACTTAGGGAGACCTTGTGTCAAAATAGAAAAGAAGAAGGGCTAGGAACATAGCTCACTGTTAAAGCACCCCTGAGTTTAATCCCTAGTACTGAAGAAAAAAAGGAAGAAAGGGAGGGACGGAGGGAAAGAGGAAGGAAATGTTCAACAAACTACATTGAAACTTTTGTAGAAAAAGGTCAAGGCCCAAGACCACTGATCAATTTATCGTCTATGAAGTTTCTGTTTTCTCTAACACATTCAAATGCTTTGAGGAGGTTTCCAAATCTAGGTCATCTGAGCTGGGCATGGTGGGGCATGCCTGTCATCTCAACTACTCAAGGAGGCTGAGACAGGATTGTCAGTTTAAGGCTAGCCTGGGTAACAGCAAGACCCTGTCTCAAAAAGCAAACAAACAAATCTAGGTCCTCCTGTATACTCTATTATCACACCATTGAAATTGCTCTGGTGATTTCTTCACTGTACATGTTTATGAACTATACTATCAGTCTTTTATTATCCTGGCCAATGAGAAACATTTTACCAACTAAAAATAGTAACTAGTAAAAAACTGTACACATAGTAAGTTATTACTATGTATAATTAGCAAGGTATGTGTGCAATAACAAGGTACACGCAATAATAATACAACTCTAAGAAAGGGACACCTTAAACTCAGCTCCAGAGCTGAAAAGCATGTAAGTAGATGACTATGGCTATATAACCATACAGGGAGGCTGAAACTCCTCAAGAGTTTCTCCATATCCTCTGTTTCTCATTTCTTTCCTCCCATTTGTTTTTGAACCTGCTCCAATCAGGCTCCCCCCTACACACACACACACACACACACACAAACCAGTTATTAATGTCACCAATGATTTCTATATTGCTAAATTCAATGGTAAATTCATAGTACCCAGATTACCTGACCTTCAACAACAATTGACACAGTAGATCTCTTCATATTAACTGAAGCATTTCTTCACTTAGCTTCCAAAATACATTAACCTTGTTTTTCTCCTCATTTGTTGCCCCTTCCTTAATGGGTCTTCATCTCCCTAATATGAACTTGTCCCTAAGCTTACACAGGGACTTGGAGAAGCTGCTTTTGCTAAAAGCACTGATCCTTTACTTAAGTCTGCAGATGCCAATGACAAAACAAATCTTGGCATCTCTGCCTTTATTTTGAATCTGTCGCCTTTATTACCTTCAACTTTGGGCCAGGCTCCTGCTCAGTTCTCATAGCTTTAAATAGCATCTATATACCAAGCATTCCCAAATATACATCCCCGCACTTCAAGAAGCCTGTGTATGCAATGAATACTGATATCTCCTGTTGTGTGTTTGAAAGGCATCTCAAACTTCACACATCCCAAACTGAGCTCCTGATTATCTCTTTTAAACTTCCTATTGTTCTATCTTCATCTCAATTAATGACAAGTCAATTCTCCCAGTTGCTCAAGCCAAAAACCTTGGAATCATTGTCTACTTCTCTTCTTCCTTTTTGCATTCAATCTTCCAGCAAATTCTATCACCTTGTATTCAAAATATAAATCCATAATGTGGCTTCCTACCAATTCCTCAAATTGTTTCTTCCCTTCCTACCTGTCCTTTCTTTCCCTATCCTTCCTAACAAAAAGACGTCAGTTTCAGAGGAAGTAGAGCAATGACAGTGATGGGGTTTTGTACAATGTACCTGGTATACAGAGAAATGAGATTGTATGGTAGAAAGGGAAGTGGCAGCATGTTCCAGCCTCCAATGAAATGCGATCAGTGGAAGAGAGAACAGAGTAGCAGATGGAAGAGGCAGCCTGAGTAGTTAGGAGAGTAAGTACATTTAGCAATATGTTAACTGAAAGAGCAAATGATTAAATACATCTAAAATAACTAGAGTCTGATTTCTCCCTGTCTGAAAAAGACATGGAAAAGTGAGAGATAAAAAGAACCATAAGCAGGAGGGAAAGAGAAGGTACTGGAGAATGCAACTGATCAAATTATGTTGTACACATAAATGAATATGGCATAATGAATCTCACTATTATGTAACATTATAATGCACCATAAAAAATGAATTTTTTGAAGATGTAGTATATGACAGTAAAGCAAGCAAGCATATTGAGGGAGGGAGGAGAGAAGGGAAAGAGAAACGACTGGGAAGGAGACTGATCTTATATTATGTGCATGTCCAAATATGGCATAATGAATTCCACTATTAGATATAACTAAAATGCACCAATAAATTGTAAGTTTTAAAAAACAAAGCAGGAAAAAAAATCAATATAGGGGATTAGTATGAAAAAAGAATGTAAAATATCTTATTAGTTTTTATTTTTATTATGTGTATTAAAATGCCAACATTGTGGATACAGTAGGTTAAATAAAATATTTTCAATTAAAAAAAACAAAAAATAAATAAATAAAAATAACCATAAGCTGTTGGGCTGAACCGAGTGCAGTGGTACACACCTATAATCCCAGCACTTTGGTAGGCTGAGACCAGACAATCCCAAGTTCAAAGCCAGCCTCAGCAAAAGTAAGGCACTAAGCAACTCAGTGAGACCCTCTCTAAATAAAAAAACACAAAATAGGGCTAGAGATGTGGCTCAGTGGTCAAGTACCCCTGAGTTTAATCCCCAGTACAAAAAAAGAAAAAAGATGTGGGGCTAGAATTGTGGAATTGGAAATATTAGTAAATGAACTCTTTTAAAAATATATACATATACACACACAGGTAGTTACAGATGTTTGGGTATGTGTGTTCACATATACATACACATATTTCCTAGTTCTGTTTGCTAAGTGGCTCTAGTAACAATGACATTTGAGTAGCAACAAAAATACTGCATGGTGGAGCACAGTGGCGCATACCTGTAATCCCAGAAGCTTAGGAGGCTGAGGTAAGAGGATGGCAAGTTCAAAGCCAGCCTAAGCAAAAGCGAGGTGCTAAGCAACTCAGTGAGACCCTGTCTCTAAATAAAATTCAATCCCCGGTACCTGCCCCCCACCCCCTGCCAAAAAAAAAAACTACTGTGTACCCAGTTCTTGGATACTAAATATCATCCTCCACTAAACCCAAGTCCACTAAAGGCTCCCTGGACAAATGGTTGATTCAGAAACAGAGAAAGTGCAAAATAACCTGAAAAATCTTGTTGTGTTAGGAAATAAGGAAATTCTCAGTGAATGATAGGAATATATCAAAAGATCAAAAATACCAATATGAATAGACTCCCAGAGGTCAAATCTGGGAACATCTGAGCATCAGAATAAAATAAGAGTATCAGCTTACAACTCATTGAACCAAAAAGGAATCAATAAATCAGAAAAGGAAAAAAAGAAAGGGAAAGAGCTCTTTCTTACAAGTATCACTTGCAAATTAATAAAGGTAGAGAGAATGATAGAGATAAATAATTCCCATTTAGCAACCATTAGAGCAATAGGAAATATAGACTGGAATTATCAATGAGGCTAAAGTTGGTAGGTACAGGTTTAATAAGAAAAGGATATTGGTATCATGTCAGATTGTCTCCCTCAAATAGTAATAAAATAAAAAAGGAGAAATAATGATTTTACAGCAGAGAAACACATCAGACTACAGACTTAACCAGGTACCAAGGTGAACATCACTTTGGGATAGGTCAGCATAGTGTGCCTCCAAATGGAATGCATGGAGAAGAGCATAGCATTATTTCTCTGGCATTTCTTTTATGGATACATGGACTGAATTTGAGCTTAAGGCAAAAGTAGATGTACGTAGATTTAGGATCATCTTCTAGAATAAAAGACCTGTACTCTTCAGGATTGTCAAGGTCATGAAAGACAGGAAAAGACCAAGAAACTATTCCAGATCAAAGGACTCTGATAAGACAGAATGAGTAAAAGCAAATGTGTGCTTGCAGGTAGGATCCCAGACAAGAAAGGAAAAAGAAGCATTATTAAGACAAATGGTAAAATTGGAATGGTGTCTGTAAATTGTATCAATGTTTACTTCCTGACTGGAAGGAATGTATGGTAATAGGATGGGGATTTGAGGATATATAAAGAAAGATAGACCAAATCTCAAAGGAAACACTCATAAAGGGTTGAATGAAGGAAACATCCATGAACCACTGGAATGCAGAAAATGCCCACAAACCACTGAAACTCTTGAGCAACCCAGCCTGGACCATTAGCCCATACCTTTGACCCACACCCTTGCCTACAAAAAGAAAAGAAAAGAAAGGAAAAGAAAAAAAAGACAAGTAACATGAGGGTAATGCGCAAGCACTAGAAAAACCAGAGCAAAATGGTATAACTCCTCCCGGGCTCCATCCCTGGCAACTGTCCCTCTATAAATACTCACACCCTACACCAAGGGGTTTTGTCTCTCCTTCTGGAAATAGCATGCACTCTCCCTTAAACATTTCTCTGCTTTCCCAAATAAAATTTTGTCTGGGGGGCTGCAGTTGTGGCTCAATAGTTGAGCACTTGCCTAGCATGTGGGAGGCACTGAGTTTGATCCTCAGCATTACATAAAAATAAAATTTGAAAGTACTAAAAAAAAATGTTTAAAACTCTGTGTTATGGCACACTGAAATTCTTTTCCTTCAGGAATACCAAGGACCCTACTTGTCCTAAGTCAAGGTCCCCTCTCTTAGAACTCTAAGACTTCTGGTAACAGTAATATAGGAAATTACCCTTATTGATTTGTTTTTCTTTCTTTTTATTTTTCTGGGGGGGGGTTGTTATACACTGTAGTATTTAAGAGTGATAGATGAATACTTCTCTCTCTCTCTAAAGAAAGGAAAATGGGGCAAATATGGTGTGAAGGTCATGCAAGATTTCTTTGTACTGTTCTTACAACTTTTCTGTATGTTTAAAAGTACTTCAAAAATTTTTTAAATGTATACACATGCATATATATTCATAATCTAGCCACTTATTACCTGCACTGCTACCATTATGACTCATGGGGACTGCTTACAGGAGTTTCCAAGTAGTCTCTCAGCTTCTGGTCTTGCCCTCTTTCAATCTATACTCAATGAAACAGCTAAAGCCAGGTTATAAAAACAAAAGATGTTACTGGGAATCAGGATTCTCACAGGAAAAGAAAAGAAATGCAAGTATAGTATCTCAGTCCACAACATACAGCATATATATATATATATATAACATACAGAAGATAATAGTGGAGCTGAAGACTTATTGTCTAGTGACATCATAGCCATATAATGTTTTAGTATAATGCATTACATTTTAGTAAGATGCATTACTCAGGTGTTTGTGTGATGCTGATATAAACAAACCTACTATGTTGCCAATTCTATAAAAGTATATATAATTATGTATAAAATATACATAAGACTTGATACTGATAATCAATGACTATGTTACTAGTTTAGTATTTACTATAATTTTTATCATTATTTTAAAGTATGCTTCTTTCATATATGAAAAAAAGTTTACTGTAAAAGAGTACACCATGTTACAGTGGCACACATCTGTGATTTCAGCAACTCCGGAAACTAAGGCAGGAGGATCCCAAGTTTGAAGCCAGCCTGGGCAACTTAGTGAGGTGTTGTCTAAAAATTCAAAAAGTAAAAAGGGTTGGCAGTATAGCTCAAAGTTAGTGTGCTCCTGTGTTCAATGCCCAGTACCACAAAAAAGGAAAAAAAAAAAAACAGTACACCATGTTCTATTAGCAGACACCTCATTTATCTCATGTTTACTGCATCTCAATTGCATGATTCTTCTCTCTTCTGTGATATAATTTCCTGTTCTTCTGTTCATCGTGGCCCTAGGAGCAACAGGCTTCACTTTATACCTATATACCATATAATCTAAGTGTGTAGTAGACTATACAATCTAGATTTATTTAAGTACACTCTATGATGTTTGCACAATGACACACTTCACAGAATGTGTCCCTGGTGTTAAGTGATGCATAACTGTATTTAATGCAATAAGGTGAGAATAAGCCCTTTGATTTGGCTTTGAACTCTAAGTATTAGTTCGAACTCATGCTTTTTAAAAATAAATATTTCCTTGTTCTTAGGAAATTCATGGTAACATGTTTCGGAGTTTCATATTATCTGCTGCCTACTTTCAGATGATGAAAGAGGATGAAGTGTGCATGATACTGAAAGAGTGTGACAGGAAGTTAACAGTTGATATATCTAGATAAGGAAAATATAGGTTATCAATGTACTAATCTTTCAACTTTTCTGTGGTTAACAAACTGATGGTGGGTTCATAAATATATTTGTATATTTATAGAATATTATAGAAGACCATGAGAAACTAGTGGCACTGATTACCTCTACAGTATCTCTTACATCTATTGCCTACTCCTATATCCTTTTCACCAGTTCCATGCTACCAATATTTAGATTTCCCTCAACAGCAGTAAACTATGGCAGCTTTATTTTTAGTTTGCATAGCCAGCTTTTCCACCTGACCTCCACCTTGACCATTTATTTGTTTACTTCTTATAAGTTTAACAAAATGGGAAATCGGCCACTAGGTTTAGCAGTATGGAAATCAGTGGAGACCTTAGAAATAGCGTCAGCAGAGTGATATAATCTGATTGAAGTGGGTTTAAGAGACATGAGAGAAGAGAAACTAGCATCACTGAACATGGACTTTTAAGGAACTCTGCTATAAAATAAAGAGAAAAAACTCTAAAGGCAGTTTTGTTTTTTTTTAACTACATATGTACTGACAGAGATTATCTAATGTAGAAAGGGATAAATGATGCAAGAAACAGAAGGAAGAATATATTGAGCAATATTCTTGAATATATGAGGAGAATTTAAAGCACATTAGGGCTGACTCTAGCTAGGGATAAGAGGCCATTCATTCTCAGCAACAAAAGAGAAGTCAAACATGTTGCTAGGTAAGTAGATGAGGTAGTAGGAAATTGTAGAAGTTCTGGTTTGAAGAATTAGGCAAAAGTCGCTGGAAGTTTAAGGAGGGAAGCAACTTCATAAAACAATCACCAGAGTGAGAAAGTAAGATTAGGGAAATATGGTTGACCTGCTTCAGGTTAGTACCATGAATTTAAAGTGAGACCAGTCAGCATAGGTTGAATTTCAGCTACATCCTGCTATTAGTGCAGGCATGAGATAGGCAGAGTCAGATTTAATTAAGGTTGTAGCTTATCCAAAGAGACCTATACAACAAGTTACCAACAAGGATGTTAAAGTGTAAACGAAGAATAGTCACAATTATGTCCGTGGTATTTTAACAAAGTAAGGGGAAAATGATGATGTGACAGTAATAAGGGATAGTGCCAAGATGGAAAAAACTGAGGAGAGCTGAAGGACTTTTGGAATTGGAATATTAAAGGGAGTGAGCTTATAGGACAGGAATATGGTGATCAGAGTGAGATGTTTGGAAAGTGAGATCATGCTATGGGACATAACGACACAGTCTTATGATCAAGGGAGTAAATGGCCAAGACAGGTAAAAAGCAAGATAGCTGGAAGAACACAGGTCCAGGAAATAAATGTTTGAAAGATCTCTGAGCACACTGAAATCATCTAATAATGTTGGACAGAATGACAGTAAGCTAGTTGCTGCAATTTTTCAAAAAAGTGAGTGAAAGTGACTCAGAGAGAAAGGATGACATATTATGACAAAATGAGCTTCACACCTAGATATTTTCAGGAAGGAGGAAAGGAGAACGAACTGGAAGTAGCAGGGGAAGACAAGGAAAACACCTCTGCTACCTTCAGAGGCACTATGGTAAAAGGTTTGAAAATGAAAAAAGTTAACACTCAGGGACTTAGGGAAAGCTGTGTCATCAGGTTTTGGTTAGTGCAAGAAGGCAATGAGAACCTTCACAGAAGAGACTGAAGACACAGAAGAAACCACAATGGGAGGAACCTTCTGATCTTGGTACATATATCTTATGTGGAAGGAAAAAAAAAAGAATGGTTTCAACAGTAGGCAAGCAGGAGGGAGAGGGAAAATAGAGAGCAAACAAGTATATGAAAAGATGTTCAACATCATATGTCATCAGAAAATTGCAAATTAAAACAATGAGATACCACCACACACCTATTAGAATCTCCAAAACACTGGTAATAGTAAATGTTAATGAGGATGTGGAGCAATAGAACGCCTACTCATTGCTGGTGGGAAAGCAAAATGATACAGCCACTTTGGAAGATAGTTTGGCAGTTTCTCACAAAATAAAATGTACTCCCACCATACAACTCAGAAATCATGCTCCTTGGTATTTACCCAAATGATTTCAAAACTTATGTTCACACAAAAACCTGCACACACATGTTTACAGCAGTTTTATGTATAACTGCCCAAACTTGGAAGCAATCTAATGTACTTCAATAGGAAATGTGTATGAAAACTGTACTATGGATTAACTGTGTTCCCCCCACCCTGACAAATCCATGTATTGAAGCCCTAGCCCCCAATATGACTGTATTCAGAAATAGGGTCTTTAGGAATTAAACTAAATGAGATAATAAGGGTGGGGTCCTAATCTGACAGGACCATGGCCTTACAAGTAGAATGAATCGGACATAACTTCCCTATGTTCATAAATGAATGCATGACCAGTGTAACTCCACATCATGTACAAACACAAGAATGGAAAGTTATACTCCATGTATATATAATATCTCAAAATAAATTCTATCATGTATAACTAAAATGAACAAAAAATTTTTTAAAAAAAAGATTCGCTCTCAATGACGTGATAATGCATTAAAAAGGCAACCATCTGGGGCTGGGGTGTGGCTCAGTGGTAGCATGCGTGAGTCACTGGGTTCGATCCTCAGCACCACATATAAATAAATAAAATAAAGATATAAAAAAATAGCCAAATTTAAAAAAAAAAAAAAAAAGAAGGCAACCATCTGCCAGAGGAAGAGAGCCCTCACCAAAACTGGAGCTTCCCATCTTAAACGTCCAGCCTCTAAAATTGTAAAAAACTAAAATTATGTTGTTTCAACCACCCAGTCTATAGTATTTTGTTATGGTAGCCTCACAGACTGACACACTATGGAACTGATACACTATGATATTTATATACAATGTAAATTTAATCAGTGCTAAAAAAAAAAAAAAAAAAAAAAAGCAAGGTATCAAGCCACAGAAGACAGGAAAGAATCTTAAATGTATACTGCTAAGTGAAAGAAGTTAATTTAGAAAGGTTACATACTGTGCAATTCCAAATATATGACATTCTTCAAAAGACTAAACAATGGAAATAGTGAAAAGGTTGGAAGGGGAACCTGAGAAGAAGGACTGGAGAGAAATGAATAAGGGAAGCATACGGAATTTGGGGGACAGTGAACTATTGTATATGATACTGTAATAATGGATACATTCCCTTGGACATCAAAACTCAAAGAATTAACTGTGAAAACCTTACATTAAGGTTTACATTAAGAGTGAAAGCAGCAAAACACACACACACACAGTAAACCTTAACTTATGAAATTCAGTTAATAATAATGTATCAATACTATTTTATCAATTGTAGCAAAAGTACCAAACTAACCCAAGATGTTACCAGTAGGGAAACTCTATGTACCAATTGCTCAATTATTCTGTAAATCTAAAACTACTAAAAAAGATTCTTACATACTAGATTAAAAATAACTATGAAATTCAAATTTCAATTTACATAAAGTTTTATTAGAACATGGCCATTCTCACTCATTTACATTTTTATGGCTGATTTTATACAACAGCAACAGAGATGAGTAAGTAGCTCCAAGAGACTACATGATCACAATGCCTGAAATATTTACTATCTGAACCTTTTTAAAATATGTTTGCAGGCCTCTGCTCTTAACTTCATTTCCCAAGTTAAAAGCAGCAGGGAGCACATTCCATTATGAGTTGCTCTGACATAATCACTTTATTTAAATTATTTAAAGTCATTAGAGTCACAAGAAATAGAAATCACCTAACCTGATCTGATTTTTTAAAACTTAACTGGATAGTTTTGTTTTGTTTTGGCATTGGGGATTGAACCCAGGGGTCACTTTACCACTGAGCTACATTCCCAGCCTTTTTCTTTTTTTCTTTCTTTCTTTCTTTTTTTTTTTAGACAGAGTCTCACTAAATTGCTAAAGTTGTCCTCAAACTAGCAATCCTCCTACCTCAGCCTCTCAAATTGCTGGGATTACAGGCATGTGCCACCACACCTGGCTTAACTGTAAAGCTTCTAATATTTAAAAAAAAAAAATCAAGTATAACAGTAAAGCATTTGAACATCCAAACAACAACTCCCACAGAACAAATCCATATTTTACTGAGAAACACAAGCAGACAGTAGTGTTATACTCAAGTGCTTGCAAAAATCTATCCCACTTACTGAATATCTAAGAAATTAAAGCTTTCAAAGGAGGAGTTTAAAGTGGGAAATGCAGAAAACAACGGTAAGGAGGTGCACTCAGGGAAACAAGGACAGGATACCTGAGAGAGAAAAGTCATTCATTCAACAACAAAGAATTGAATGCTCCATTAAAGAACATTAGAACTAGGAGTCAGGAAATGCATCCTGGGCATAGAACATAAAGTGTAATATAATATCAGGAAATATACCCCTAGATGTAGTTTAAGAAATATCATGAAAATATAATATGGACTAGCTGAGAAAACAAATCATAACTACCTGACATACTGAAGTAGACTTGTTAATAGCGGGTGTTTTAGGCAGAATCAAATTTGTAGAAAAAAAGTTAGAAAAGCATTATAGAACACAGACTAGAGGCACAAGCTTTGGAAGTAGAGGAGCCTGATTCTGATCCTGCTTCTACCACTCACTAGCTCTAAGTCTCTGAGCACAAATTCTCTCTCAGCCTCAGTTTCCTCATCTGTAAAATAGCAGTACCTCAGCAAACTGTTGTAAGGATTAGATAAAATAATGCATATAAAGAGTTTAGTAGGGTGTCTGACAAAAATAAAGTGCTAAATAAATGATAACTGTTAGTATGACTAATATATTTGGCTTGGGAAAATGCACTGAGAAAATGCACAGTCTAAGGTTTTTCCAGAAATTGTTAGAAAATCTACCCAAAGACTGAAATTAAAATCTCTCATAGAATAGTTTTAGAGAGTGTCTGCCATCAGAAAATTAAATGAGGACTTTGGTTCAATAAATTCCATTCACACTTACAGAGAATGTTGGTTCAAGGGAGAAAAACAAAATCAATCTGAGTTCCTCCCAAATTCTAAAGCTGGTAAATGGTGTAGGCCTACTATAGGTTCCATTCAGGGACCTACATAATCCCCAATTCATACCAAAACCCAAGATAGTATTACGTCTTGCAATCAAGAGGAAAATAAGTCACGGTGGCTCATGCCTATACTCCCAGCTACTTGGGAGGCTGAAGCAGGAAGATCCCAAGTTCAAGGCTAGCCTGGGCAATTTAGCAAGATGCTGTGTGAAACTAAAATTAAAAGGGCTGGGGATGTGGCTCAGCGGTAGAAGGCTCCTGGGCTCAATCCTGGGGTAGGGGTAGGTAGAAAAGCTTCCTTTAAAGACTGACATGACAACGCTTCTTCACTCTCATTCCCACTATGCTCCATTCCATACTTTCTGGCCGCCAAAACCAAACAAAATATCCATACCAAAAAAAAAATTAGACGTATCTGGAGAGCAGTCAGGATTACATAAATTTGTAAGTGTAAGATGTAGGTAAAAAGGGACTAGAGGTCAGGGGCTTGATTGCTTTGCTTCTCTGTCAAGACAGACATGAGTTCTAAAAGTAAAAGCTGAGAGAGAAGAATTTTTTTGCATTACATCCACATTTCTTCAGACACACCGTGCGGACACACACATACACATACCACTGCGATCATCACCCACATCCTACTGTCTGAGAGACTAGCTTACAGGCTTTCTGGCGGTCACAGCCTTCCTACCCTACGCTTCCTAACGCCATCGAGTTTTCGCCCTCAGAGCCATAACCTGGTACTTCCCCAAGGGAAACAGTGAAAAACTATAATTCCAATTAAGACAACATTTTGCTCTCGCTGTGGCCAGAGCAGAAGCCGAATGGTTCTGCTCGACAATTCCAGGGCCATGGTCGGGGGCAACGAGTGGCCTCAATTCCAGGGGTAGGCTGGTTCACACCTGTCACCAAGAGTGGGCGGAAGTAGGGAGGAAGAAACCGGTAAACGCGGACCCCAGCCTTTCCTTGGTACATTCGCAGATCCCACTCACCCCACTCTTCATCTGGTCTGTGAGAGAGCCCTGGGCTTAAAGGCGACTCCATGGTGCCGGCAACACCACCCGGCTCCCCGAAAACACAAGTTCCTCGGTCCTAGAACTCGGTGAGTAATATCTCGGACGGCGGCGGCGGGCGGACAAAATACTCCGTACCGCTGACGAGACGGTGGCCGAAAGAAGACAAACTGTTCCTACTGCACGAGGGACTGGTGGAAATCAGCCAAAAAACGTCAGCGACTAAGCCAAATAGGATCTCTGTAAATGTTTCCCTCTGGCAGTTTTAACACTTCCTGTTCCCCTGTTTTAAGACGGGTAGAGGAGGTGAAGAAGGCACGCAAACAGCTTCGGTTAAGTAAAATGTATCAATAATATTAAAAGTGAAAAGCAAAATTCCTTTCTGAACATACTGGTTTGTTCCTTCTTAATACCGTAGCGTAGACGTCTCAGAACAAGAGACCAACGGTAAACTCGATTTCGTTTTTCCTTCCAATTTTGTATCGGCGTAAAAATTCTCCATATATAAAAGGGAATAAAATAAAAGCACAACTATTTTTCCTCATTCATTAGAACTGTCTCTACTGGCACAATATCCGAGGTAAGCGATACTATAAAAGTATACTTCTAGAAAGTCTATTTTTATGTAGACAAATTAAAGCGAGGTACATACACAAGATAAACTCCCGTGCACATAGTTATCTCCAAAAGATGAATTTCTAAAACTACTAGTAAAAGTCCAACCGAGCCTATCCTAAAACTTGCAATAATGTAAGTTCTTTTTATTACTGAAGTGTAAGATTCGGATTTTATTTATATAGAAATCCACACACGTCACGAACTCAAACTGAAAATGATAAAATCAAACTGAATTTGAGAAGACAGTTTCAAGAATGCTACTTAAAAGTATTTCTTTTTCATTCCTAATTTCAGCAGCTAGGAACTATGTAAAATACTCTACAGTAAGAACTCGTATCCCTCTAGGACCAAGTGAAATCTTTCCCATGGTTACAAACAAAACAGAAATGCTTCCCAGAATTCTTAGTACTCCTCGTGGCTGGATATTACTACAGATTGCAGAATACAAATAGCCCTGGGGCCCAAGCGGAGGTGGGGTGGGATGATTCCTGAAATACTTTAAAAGTGACTCTGTCATCAGATCACTAACGAGTTTTCATTTAAGGTAAAAATTACAACGCTTTCATTCTGGCACAGATGCAAATCCAAACACTGGCATAAAAGGAGGAGGTAAAGGAGGGATCATGAACTGAAATTGATTTCCATGCATGTATGAGTTTGTCGGGATGAACCCAACTATTATGCAAACCTATAAAGCTCTAATTTTAAAATGGTATAAAAAACAGTAAGTCTTATGTATCCACCAGACACCTTAATTTTTTGAGAAAATCATGATTGAACTTCAAGTTTTTAAAGAGATTTTACTTTTTATTCAAAATTTCAGGTAATTATGAGACAAGCATTTCTGGACCTATTTCCAGGAATTAACAAATTTTAACATTTTTCATTTATGTCTCAGATTTCTTCATAGTAAAAAATTAAACATTACAGAAAAGATTGAACTCCTTCCTGTACTCCATTTTCCTCCCACCACATAGGCAACTTCCATCATAAATTATGTAGGCTTCATTCTAGTCCAATTTTATTTTTGCTTTTACCATGTTTAAATGTTTGTAAATACATATATTTAGAGTCATGGGTTTTTAAAATTTACACAAATGTATCATATTCTAATGTTCTCCGAATCACTTTCTCATTTGACATACTTTCTGAGGTTCAATTCATGTTTTAACTGTTATGTGATATTTCCAAATAAATATATCACTATCTCTTTTTCCATTTCCCTAATGATGGATTCTGAGTTATTTCAATTGTTTACTATTACATAAAATATATTTGTACAGATCTCCTTGTGCACATATGCAAGAATTTAACATGTATGCTGGATCACTTACCAAATAATATGAATTTACATTCTCACTATCAGTGATGAGTTTTCTCTTTACTCCACATTCTTACCAACACTAGATATGGCCAGACTTAACCATTTTTGTCACTGTGAAGGGTGATAATATAATTTACATTTCCCTGACATTTAAAAAATGGTTTTATGTTTATTAAACTTTATTTACTGTTCTGTGAACTGTTCGCTCTTATAAACTTTGATATTGGGTTTTCTTTCCCTGAATGTGTAAATTTTTAGATAGCCTACTGTATTCATTTTATTTATATATACATACAATAATATATATGTATGTGTGTGTGTATGTGTGTATATATATATATATATATATACCTTCTCCCAGGTTGACACTTCTTTGTTTATGGGAGTTTTGTTCTCTAGATTTTAATGTAGTTGAATTTATAAATCTCTGGTTTATGATCTCCGCTATTTGTATCTAAGAAATTCTTCCCTCTCCCTAGGTCATATGAATTTACATTCTCACTATCAGTGATGAGTTTTCTCTTTACTCCACATTCTTACCAACACTAGATATGGCCAGACTTTATATGGTCATAAAGGCTTTTATTTTCATTTTATTTGCATATTTTTATGGTTCTTTCACATTCTTTCTTTTTTCTATTCAATTATTATTGGAATATAGTAACACTATTGGTTTTTATATAGCAATCTCATATCCCAAAATCTTAATTCTGGTATTCTAATATTTTATAACTAATCCCCATGTTTCTAACACCCAGTTTCAACAATTCACTATTCCTATTTTATGTATTCTCCTTACTTTTTTTCATTTTGCTTTTTTTTTTGTTAGAGCATTTTAAAACATATCACATACATCTTATTTCACCCATAAATACTTCAATATGTATCTCTAAAGAGACAAGGCCTTTTCTTATTTTTCAAAAAAAAATACCATATAATACCCTACAAAATTAACAATTCTACAATATCATCTAATACCTATTCCATGTTCAGTTTTCTCTCAAAAATGCCTGTTTACCGTTGGTTTGTTAAAAACCAGGATCCAAATGAGGTCATCACATTGCATTTACTTAATAGGACAATTCCTTTTTGCTTTCTTCCCTACATACCATTTTTTGAAGAATCTAAATCATTTGTCCTGTAGAATTTCCCACTTCATGATTCTGCTGATTGTATCTTCATAGGGATGCTTAACTTATTCCTTAAATTGTCATTTATACCTACAGACTTGGATAGTTTTTGCTTTAGTTTTTGTTTCTGCAAGGATGCTACTTCAAAGCTACTTTCTTGCATCATTTCAGGAGGCATATACATATTGTCCCAATTTTAGAGATGTCAAGATTTATCAGTGAGTTCAGATCCCACTCCACCTTCCTTGTTTTATTATAATGACAAGTCCTCTACTATATAATATTGAGGGTAGGGACAAGTGTAGACATCTTTTAACTTGTTCCCAATTTTAATGTGAGGTTCAAAAAATTTTACCATTAATTCTGTATTTTGCATATACATTGATTAAGGAAGCTTCCTTCCCTTCTAGTTACCAAGCTGTTTAAATTTTAAGTTTTGAGTGCTATTGAATCTTTTTATCTTGCATCTACTTCCCATTCTCTTTCATCTTAAACTCTTGGAACAGAAATGAAAGAGAAGCCGGGCGCGGTGGCTCAAGCCTGTAATCCCAGCACTTAGGGAGGCTGAGACAGGAGAATTGCGAGTTCAAAGCCAGCCTCAGCAACAGCGAGGTGCTAAGCAACTCAGTGAGACCCTGTCTCTACATAAAACACAAAATAGGGCTGGGGATGTGGCTCAGTGGTCGAGTACCCCTGAGTTCAATCCCCAGTACCAAA